>CM051697.1:3151022-3223522 GCA_028022725.1 Lycodopsis pacificus | reverse complement strand
AGAAAAAAATGAGCCCACACCCGTGCTCGCTACTGGATTGGTTATTACCAGCCATGACGTCTCCGTCCCTGATTCGTCACACTCACTATCACGTGACCCGTACCCGGAAGAAAACAAACAGCCTGAGGCGAAGATATTTGTGTTGCTGACCGGACTGTGCGGTCCGGTTCTGGCCGAGTACAAACCCAGAATTTTCCTTTCCCGCTGCCTTATTCATCGCTGATTAATAAGATGGAAATTCAACTGACTTCACCTTCTTCATCCTCGCAGAGGGTCTGCCATCAACTCATCTTGTGTGGACAAACTTTAAATCCAGAGACGCTATCAGCCGTACATGGAGCGCCGGTTTTGTGCACGTTGTATTACCTGTTGCGTACTAGCAGCTGTTGTGCAGTAAAAAGTCTGCATTTATGTGGAGGAAGCAGCTGTTATTCTAGCTGCTTGACCATCGGCGATCAGCCCCCACGGAGCGGCTGTCTGACGCTACAGTTAGCAAGAAATACTATTCAGAGCTACAGCTACAAACAGACAACACAACACAGAGGACACGAGTGAGAGACGAGTGATCAACGCTGATTCATTTACTTCTTCCGGTTGGTAGCCTTGGGAGACCTTAGTCTGCAAGTATTTCTTTATGGAGCATGAAAATATGTACGAAGATATATTGTATTCGCTAATGCTAATCGCGGTTAGCATTTCCCCATTGGCGGTAATGTTAAAATTAGCTTATAAGCTAGCGAGTCGGACCTGTTGCGTGATGTTGTGCCCTAAAAGATGGAGCAAATGCCCTAAAGAATTGATAGAGGGCGAAGATGATGCCCCTGTTTTTTTCTGCTGGGTGACCCAGCTTATCCCCTGATGCTGTATCTCATGAAGGAATACCCCGATGGAGCTAACGTTACATTCATCATCCCCACGGCAACAACAGACAACAACACATGGAAGCGAGTGACCGACGTGTGTTGACCACATTTATGGACCATAATCGAGTAAACGTTTCCGTGTAAGTGTTGATTTTAAAGTAAAGTTGATGTGAGAGAGAGAGATATATATAGACAGACAGACCCGCAGCGCTGTAACTACGTCTGAAAAATAAAACTTCTAAAACTTTCCACGAACTGTGTCTGTTTGAGTTTATAGAGGAAGATCTTAAGTATAAAATACAACCTTTCATTATTAAAGACTACTTTATTACTCTGTCATATATTTTTTTTTAACTAAGCAAGCAATCCACTTCCTGTTTACACCATCACGCACATGCCCAGTGTACGTTAATGGTCACGTGCTGTCCGCCTTCGAAGGCTGCCGTGTGGATGCAGATCAACTTGAGAATAATGCTGAAAACTCCCGCGTGGACGGAGATCGGTTCTATTTGAGAACTCTGCATCCAACGAGACACGGAGTAATGTGGATATGGCCTGAGCCACAGCAGTGAAGTGGTGTTTTTGGGGTTTTTTGATGAGAGCTCTGCCGAACGCGCTGCTTAAGAAAATGTCTCTTAAGTGTTCAGGTGGTTTTGAGAGGTCAGTGACCCCTCATGTCTATCTCCGGAGCTGGCTAGCTAGAGTGGGGCAGAGGGACCGTTGGCCACCAGCATGCTGTGTTATCACAGTGTGTGGATCATTTTCTGTTGCTAGTGTTGCATGGAAGCATGGTGGAATTAGCAAGCTAGCTAAGTAGCTAGCTGTCCGCTAGTTATCTTGGTAATTCCAACATGCTTTCACTGGTTACAAAAACGAGCCCAACACTCATCCCTCTAGAGGTTTAGCCTATTCTTGTTTTGGCCTCCAGCTACCAAGGTGACATAACCATGACGTCGGCTGTAAAAAGGGGTGTGTTTATTGGACAGTGGTTTTACGTAAACGGTTCTCTTTTGTCACATCCACACTCACCTTCCAGCGAGGTAAACAGTCTTTGGGTTTCCAGTAGCCTCCTGGGGTCCTGTGAGGGTCTTCCTCCAGCAAGGATCTCTCCACCTCCTCCAAAGACACCTCACTCATGTTTACCTTTAACCTGCCCTCTGTGTGTGTGTGTGTGTGTGTGTGTGTGGAGGAGGGAGGGGGGGGCAAAAACAACAGCACATTAAAGCCTGTAACAGTTGAGCAATCTCAAAGTATAAATCTTCTTCTCAACCGTTTCACAACTCTATTATTATAACACAATATGTACAGAAGTTCACTGAACGGAACATTTGACGAGGCCAGAACGTTTTCCGTTTAAAGGGTTCAACGAAAGGCCACCGAGTGACGTTTGTTCTCATCAGACTGTACTCACTCATGGAGTGCAGCCGTTCAGGGCACACCTGAGAGGGGAGGTAGGTGAAGCCCTCGGGCAGGTATGTGGTGGGAGGAGCATCACTCTCGCTCACATTGAACTCGTAGGCATAATCTGGAATCACACACATACCAGTGTCAACATCACAATCACGAGTCTCGCGGCGTTGGTCTATTGCTTTGGATCACTTGTTATCTTTTTATTTCTGTCAGCTATGTGCCAGAGGCCTGTCTCAATGCTCACGTAATCGACTTATGATACGATGTATGGACAAAACCTCAATCATGTTTGTTCACCTCAGTTTATACGAGTGTTTGTTTACTAAAGAGACTCGCCTACATGATGCCAGAATAAACAGCAGGGTCGCCCAAACATTGGAAGAGACTTTGCACATTTTTTAATTGGTTGTTTGGTTTTATTTATTTAGGATATCTCCAGATCTACCTCTGCGTATCAGTGCGGATGTCTTTACCTGTGCTGTTGATGCTGTAGGCTCCTCTCACCACCTGCTCAAGAACCTGAGACCCAATGTTCTTCACGTTCTCTCTGATCTGGATCCCTCTGGCCTGGACCATGAACACATACTCATTCACTGTGGACAGACGGGGAAAGGACAAGAGAGTGAAGACATATTGTTTTCTTTTCTTGCACACACTGTAATAGCCACAATGGTGTTTTATTACCCAGCAGATTAGAGATGTCAGTAAAAATAAAGAGCAACACTTTAAAACAACACCTCCTCAGTGGAGCTGGGTAACATGCCGATGCCAGTACCCTGAAAGTTAGTCAGATACCAGTGGAGTACTTGATGAGATACCCCTCGTGTGTGTGTGTGTGTGTGTGTGTGTGTGTGTGTGTGTGTGTGTCCCAAATCAGCGCCGCACTGAACCCTGCTCATCCAGCTGCGCTGTTAGCACCGTTAGCTGAGACATCTCCGTGTTCAGAGCCGTGTGCAGGCAGCCAATCCCGGGTTGTAGCTGCTGCAGTATTTGGCCAATCACACGTTGCATTAAATCAAAGAAAGTTTGTTGTTATTTTTCTAGACCTGGAAACTAAAAGGATCAACAGTAGGTTTCTGTTGATACCTTTTTACAGCTATGGAGTACCGATACCCGGCGCTACGCCTCCTGCGTAGTTACACCAGAAATACAAACAAAAAACAATTAACACGAGGTTGTTATATTAACTCATAACCAGCCCCGTCCTCCTCTGTGTGGAGAAACAATGGAGAACACTAATGTTTGATGAAACTTGGTGACGCAGGAAGGTTAATGCTGCTCTGGTGAAAGCTCGCTCTTCCACCTGATCCGGCCCAAACTGATTATCTGGCGTGGCGACTTAATGAGGGGATTTACCGACCGCACATCAAAGGGGGTTTCATTCCTAAGAAGCCAACTATTAGAATGTTAATCTGACGACGGGGAGGAGGGAGGAATACAACTTCTTTAAGAAGGAGAAAGAAACGGAGACAATTGGTTGGTTCCCGCCTACTGAGCGCAATAATTGCCATATTAATATTAAGCCCTATTATGCTGTGTATTTGCAGTCATTATCGACTGCGCTGTGAGTCATGCGTTGTAATTTTGCGATGCATTTGTTAGTCAAACAAAAGGGATAAACGGGGTGTGTGAGTGCAAAGGGGAGGCACCAAGAAAAACACCCACCACACTGACCACAACACCCGTCATAAGAGGGCGCCATGTAGCAACGACCAGCATCACAATCCTCCTCCAATGGAGCGCGAGACCCCTCACTACATCCTCGTATCATGTCGGAAATCACTTGAGTGGATTTGCATGATGGCTGTTGGGGAAACTTCACCACTGAAGCTTAGCGGTAGTTGGCCGTGTGGGTTGACCTAAATAACACCAAACGGGAGCAATGAAGTGGAACAAAAAGAGGGGATGTGGTCACCTGAACCCACCAGATCCCCATGCAAGCCACGCATGTGCGCTTGCATTTACTAGCTGGTTCTGCTAGTAAATTTAGCAGAACCAGTGACTCTCACAAGTTTCTGAGGAGAAGAACTCTTCCAGGATAATTGACGACTACTTCCTCTTCTTTATTTTGGATGCCAGCACAACGCGGCCAAATTGACGGATCTCCGCCTGAGTGAATCTCTTATCCGACTGCACCGCCTCTCACTATTAATCCAATCAGCATTCATCTTAAAGCAATCCCAATATGATCCACATCCTGTGAGCGCTGCAGCGTGCGCGCGGCGCAATACTGCTGAGCCAGAAAACCCGGGGAATGTGATTTGTCATTAGTAATCGTATTACAGTTTCCATCACATTCATCTTGTTTGATACAAACTGCCTGGCTTTGCCGGGCTACAGACTAGCGGCTAAGCGGGAGCTGGAGGCAATGTTCTCATTTTACCTCTGCAACAAATATTACAGTGAAGCAAATCTGCAAAGGGATAATAATAACAACAATAATAGAACAAGAAACACAGACTAGATCCTGTTCAGTCTCGCTGTAACGCATGCAGAGTGCATCAACACACACACACACACACACACACACACACACACACACACACACACACACACACACACACAGATGCCCCTCTGAGGCACCATATGATAGGAAAACAATAATGCTAAGAGGCTTCTGGAGTTTGATCCAGTCCTGCAGGCACCGACATATTCCGACATGTCGGCGTCTCATCCTCGTGCCTGCCAAACATATGGCGATATATTATCTGTGCGCGTCGTTTTAACGGGACATGTGCACTAGTACACGTGTACGCACGCTCTGAACCGCTTCCAGCCTGCAGAGGAAAGTAAACCGGAGTAGTCGGATCCGTCTCATCTTTACTGTAAAAAAAATAAAAATAATAATGTCTTTGGAAGCAGTTTTGATTCAGTTCCCTCACGGGCGAGTTAGGACGGAGGACACTCGATCTACCGTACGCAACGCAGCGGGCACACACACCATCCCTCCCTCATCAAACGTGCAGGCCACTCCAGAGACCGGCCTGATGGGTAGTGCCGGCGGGTTCAGGTCTGAAAGCTGTGACAAATGCAATTAGACACGAGAGACCAGGGGTTTAAGAGGAAGCTAACGTGATAGAGGCCATTAGAGCACTGCATTCCGATGTGTCTGCACATGCACGCATGCATACGATACACATGAAGGACCCACACAAACGCCACCCCTCCTCCTCCCGTCAGAAACCCCCCACTGTAACCCGTCAAGCATTAGGGGGAGGCCTTGAACAACCTTGTCCTCCACTCAGAGAGCACGCTGTCTGCATGCCAAGCCCAGCCCACCTCTCCTCCCTCCCTCCCTCTCTCCACTTAGCTGTTCCTCCCTCTATCTCCCCTCTTCATCTCGCTCTCTCGGTCTCTCTCTCCGTGTAATGTGCTTTGTATCAGTTTCTGTCAAGTCCGTTTTTTGTTCCTGTCCTTTAAGTAAATAATCTGAATGACAGATTCCAGGCACACACCCTGCACCACATTGTACTGTAACTTAGGTTTAATCAAAAAAAAAAGAAAAGAAAAAGCACAACAAACAAGGAGAGAAGGAAACACACGCCCACAAAGCCACTCTGCCTTTTTCCTCTGAAAGGCAATTAACTCCACATTGATAGCTCAGCAGTGGGAGGTGATCGGCCCCGTTCTGGTAGCTGATAACAGCTGAAAGGCTGTTTTTTTTTTTTTTGCCCCCTCCTTCCCTCCCTCCCTCCTTCCTTCCTTCCCAGCAGAAAGAGTGACATACACTCATAGCTTTCAGGGTTTTAAAGCTGTCACTCTCAGAAAAGGTTCTTATTTTTTACTAACCCTGCCCATGGGTGACACCCACGGACCCGCACATGCAGGAAGTGAAGGCACTATGATGCCGAGCGTGCGTTACGTCAGTGTGAAAGCTGAATTAATGACACTATCAGGACTGTAAACACTCTAAATTGGCCTAAGCATGATTTACCAGCCCATTTACCTCACTGGAAAGTAAACGGCTGATTACTCAAAGCATTAGCACTAAATCCCTCACAATTAACGGGAACAATCGCAGTGATTTGAGTGTATTGATCTATCGAGGATGCTTAGGACCGGCATGATGCTAATTTAGACGATATATTTCTGACTGGAATTTAAAAAAACTATCGTCAGACATTTCAGTCTCATCTACGCAAACTGAGAATTTGTCAATGGAGGCAAAACACTAATTAACTCTGAATAATGGGCTAAAGAAAACGTGATTTGATTCAAGCTACAATATCGACGGAGTGTTTCAGCGATGGAGAGAATTTTGTTAATAGTTTAGCTTCGCGTTCTGCTAACATCCTCAGCCGGCTAAATTATTAAAGAGATGGAGAGAAATGTGCATGGGGGAGTTAGCAAGCTAACTAGCGGATGGCGGGCTACTTGGCTACCTTTGCTAATTCCATCACGCTACACAGGATACAGAAACATTTTTTTTGCCTCACTCCTTGACGCTAGGAGACCAGCTAGCTAACTCGCCAGCTCCAGAAATGGACGAGCTAGTGTGCTAACTAGCCAGCCGTGCTCTGCGGTGCAACCATCTGCTCTCCTCCCGGCGAAGTACGTAGTCTGCCAACTTTCTCAAGTAACACTCGTGGCCCCGAAGAGTGAGTGACTGGACATATTGAGAGACACGGTTATTTTGCTTCAGCCATTATGGAAAAAGACAAGCTAACAAAACTTGCTAGCCGGCGTTAGCTAACATGAATTATTCTGCATTTATTCACCAACAAATAAACTGTACACGCACTGCACCGCTACGATGTTACTGCTGACTTCACACTCATAACTCTCTCTCGACCGGACACGTGCTAACGTTACGCAGGGCTAACGTAACACACGGGTGGACAGTAAGCCGGACAGACACGCAGCTGACAACCTCGCATTAAACCAGGAGAGTTACTGGGGAAAGTGGCCGCATGCGGTTGTCTCGTAGTAGTTGTACGAGCACATGAGCACTGGTATCGGTTTATCGTGATTGTCTGCACGAACATGGACACAATGTGTAAAAACTGCGTCCGTTAGTTTGTCATTAGGACAGACACATAACTAAACCCACATCCTGTTTGTTCACACAATCAACCAGTCAAAACCACTTGTCCTCGCGTGCCGTCTCACACTCTCACACACACACACACACACACACACACACACCTTCAAAAAACACTTCTGCTTCCTCTTACTGTGTGCTAGTGTGACTCATTTCATTGAAATTTAAAACCCCCAAAACATGGCGGTTCATCACAGAACATTTGAGAGGCTGACAATGATTCTCTTGAGCTCATTAGAGTATTTTGACAAAACTGCTCCTGAAGCCAAGTGAAGTTATTTCTTGTGGGTTCCTTTGACGTTGAGCCAAAGCAAACACACGGTACGGTCTGTGCCACATCAGGAAACCTACACAGCTCTGGTGGATGTTTGAGTAAATGTTTGAGAGTCGATTCGATTTGCCATTTCGGTCATACTTTATTTTGGCATGTACATTCTCGTTATGTATTTAAGGTTGACAGGAAGAGAAGGGAGCGCATGGAACAAAGAACTTCATGAATCTTTAACTTTCCAACACAAAGCCTCATATGACCTCTAAAGTGGAATGTTTGTACTTCCCTCTGTGGAAAAGAGGCGGGCTCGTCCTGTAAACGCTCAAGTTCGCCCCTGAGTTTAGAAATCACACCATTGGCCGCCGCTCTTTCAAAATGAATGGGCGCGGCAGTGTTTCGGCTGATAATGGTTGTCTTGCCTTAGCTGACACATTTAGGGGGAGCTCTAAAATATTGAAATTTTTGGTGCCAGCTTGTTTTTTTTCTGTATAAAAGTTACATTGTCCCGCTTGTGTTTCCAGCGTGGTCATATCTCGCACTTGTAGGTTGCTGACGCAGTGCGACGCGTTCAGAGCAAACGGGAGGTATTAGCAGTGACGTTGTATATTGGTAGTGTATGTACAGAGTAGGGTTGTCTCTGACTAAACACTGCATCATATTAATTACACGATAACACTTTAGATGAGTAATCCAGATCGACAAATCGTGGGAAAAAAAGCAGTCCTCCATTCATTGACTCACATGTAGCTTCACCATGTCACAGGCTACTTTAAGAACAAATGAAACGGCAGATGAACAATTTACAATCCAGGAATTCACATCATAAACGCTGACTATTCCTTTAACTATTCAGCACATAAACCCAACAAGGTTATCTTCGTTCTGTCTCTTGTCTTTATTTATCTTTTCCTCTTCCTCATATCTTTCTCTGTCCGCTTGCATAACTTGAGGTTATGTAAGCGGCATGTATAATACTTTCCCAGGAGGCTGTTCTGTCCACACCTTTGAGAGACACATCTATGCGAAGACATAAAGTCGCTGCATCTTTTTTGGGCAACAACAACAACAAAACAAAAAGTACACGTCAGCGCTGCCACTGTCCCGGAGGACAAGTGGCTGAAGAAGCCCCGATATCTACCTGTAATTTACACCCAGCCGTCCACCCGTTCCACACAGGCAGAGGACAAACCAAAGACAAACAATGTCTAATTATATTACCCCTGCAGCAGATAACGACAGTATTAGTTTAGTGCTAGTTATGGTCACATGGCACTCAGTCATAAGTGGATCATGAGGTTTCCTCTACACACACACACACACACACACACACACACACACACACACACACACACACACACACACACACACACACACACACACACACACACCCAAAGTTCCTGAATATAACTAATACTACTGTGTACAACTACAATAACAGCAGGAAAACCATCATCACTGCAGAGACCAGAGTACCAGGAAATCAAAAAATAAATAAATAACAGCGTTCCAGAGATCTCAGTCTCTCCATCGGGGGGGGCTGAGCAGATAGAGAAACCGAGAGTCCGTGACAGCGAACACCAGCACGGGAAGACGAGAGTCTCAGGGCAGATGTCTCATTGACGGGATGAGTGCTCTTCATTTACTGCAACAGGAATGACGTCAGCACTTCTCACAGTTCCTGGCCTCCTGCCTCCTGCCTCTCCCCCCCCCCCCCGCTTCCCACTTCCTCTTGGACGGTCAATTCCACTCATTCATTCATCATCTATCTCCTAAATCTTCCCGTGTCTTTGCCCTCTCCCTTCCCTGTACGGGGCTTAAACGCCTGTCGGATAACTGAGCAAAAGATGATTTATTTTTAAAAATCATGCTCAAGGACAAACAAGAATCTGTTGCAGTGCTTATACTATAATCTTAGATTTGCTATGGTACTGAACCAATCATCGTCCAAGCCATTTAGGTACTTCCTTAAAGTCTACGACTAAGAACTGGAAGCAGCTGCTCATCACCGCACTGCTTCTTGTCGTCTTTACCCACAACTGAAACCGATTTAAACATACATGAACGCCGTCATTCGCACAAGTCCACAAACATGACGCATGACTGATTTAGGTTTTTTTCATGCTTTATCAACATGTAGGGGGGGATATCTGCGATAGTAGAGCGATTACATGATCTAGGGTCACGTTTTTTCAACCTCTTACAGTCAAAGGCTGATGCAAGGTGTTGTGATACCAAAAGCACCGCTATGGCTGAATAGTTGAAACTGGCAATGTTGTAGTGTCATGTGTAAAGAGCATGTTGACACACATTAACTTTAACCCTCTGCATTAAGTCTAAAGATGGCGGTAAACACACCTGGTGGCCACTTCTCAGCAGTATTATATTTAACACTACTTTACCTATTTATTCTCAGCTATGGCCACCAGGCTCATTTTCTGTAACTAGCGTAGCATGAAAGCATGGTGGAATTAGCAAGCGAGCTAAGTAGCCAGCCATTTGCTAGTTGGCTTGGTAATTCCTGCATGCTTTCATGCTACGCTAGTTACAGAAAATACTCTGCATCTCTCTAATAGTTGAGCTTGCAGCAGCCGTGACGGCTGAGGAGGTCAGCAGAAGGCTAAGCTAAACTATTAGCAACATTTTCTCTCCGTCTCTGGAACAACTTTGCATTGGAGCTCGCTCGAGCCTCGAATCACAGTTTATCAACTCAAATGTACGCAATATGGATTCTGGCACCCAACAGCACAGCCAGATGACATTTTGGTGTAACTCCAGCGCTCTGCTCTGAGGTGATTCCTGTTTAGCCTGCAGCTAACACCAGGATTTAATCATGACGTTGGCTGTAAAGTAAACAGTATACTCTTTCCTTCTTTCCTAAGCTCTTAAGAACCAAGGCTGTTGCGAGCTGGCCCGGTTAATCAATAACACTAATCGATTCATTAACCTCAAGCCGGAGAGAAAAACAGCACCGCTGTCTCAGCTGATAAACGCAGCAGTGCACTGCAAGGAGCGGTGAACTTTCCCCACTGTTAGACTGAAATACCAACGATAAGAAAAAGAAGGAGAGTGGAGCTGATAACATCCATTTAGAAGATATGTTGTAATCTGCAGCTATCTGCACTGTGAGGAAGTATGTGTCATGGAGCCTGCACCGTACGGTAACAGAGAACCTCTCCAAAATAACATATCGCACTCAGACATGGCAAAAAAAACTCATGCCAGCAGGGACAGCATGGGGTCTAGTTGGAGTTCAGCTTCTAGTCTTGCACTCGTCACTCTGCCCCTCCATCTGCTGTGTGTGTGTGTGTGTGTGTGTGTGTGTGTGTGTGTGTGTGTGTGTCACGACATGGCAGAATAAAACACAGGGACCAGACGCGGCGAGGAGAATTACATAAACCACCCAGTGGTGCCAGGACCCCTCGTCTTCTTCAGTCTGCTGCGAGCACAAAACAGATCCGAGTGAGGGGAAAGTGAGAGATGAAGAGCAGGAGACGATATGTATGAGTGTGTTTCACACACACACACACATACACACACACACACACACACACACACACACAACGCTATCTCATCTTTATTTCTCTGTTGTACTGCGGCCCGTGGGTGGATAAGAGAAAAGATATGAAAGTGGAAAACCAAGGGTTGTTTCTCTCGGTTTAACTGTTGTAGGTGCCAAATTAAAATGTAATTTTCAAGATTAAAGCAGCTATAATTCATGTTTTTTAGAACAGTGTATTAAATGCAGGCGGCAACCTCCGTTTCTGCAAAGTGAAGCCAATGCTGCATTCTCTCTAGTGTCCACCAGGGGGCGACTCCTCTGGTTGTATAGAAGTCTATAGAAAATGACTCTACTTCTCTCTTGATTTATTCCCTCAGTAAACATTGTAAACATGAGTTTATGTCTCAATCTCTAGTTTCAAGTCTTCTTCAATACAGCATGATGTTCATTTAGTACATGATGGTCCATTTAGAGTCACACAGACCATAAAGAGGGGATGCTTTAGGGCGGGGCTACATGGTGATTGACAGGTCAATGCTGTGCTCAGTTTGTTTGAAAGCAGAGCTGCAGATAAAAACATTATTACATCCGGTCGGGTTTCTTTTTTCACGATCCGCAGCCCAAAGATTTGAATCTTCAGCATTAAAACTCCGCAGAGCAGACGGACTTTGGTGCATACAGGACGCTGATGAGGAACAATGAGTTTTTAACAAGGTAGTGGATACTCACTGACCTGTCGGGGGGGGGGGGGGGTTAGCGGCTCTTTGCGGCTCTTGGCTTCTATAACAAGTGTGCCTCCAACCTTTCCCTTCCTCCACGCCCACTTGATTGCACTGACACTGCAGGTTTCAGCACCCTTTTAAACTCAGCTCCTGCCAAACGCAACTACACTGCAGGTCACCAATTTAACTCCGGAGTTACCGTCTCTTGCCAAAGAACTCGTACACTCATCCGGCTGCATTGCATCCTTTCACGATCTCGGATTAGTAGTCGGTGATTAAATGGCCACTTGTGCGTGTACGATCGTGTTGGAACAGGTTTGAACGAGCACAAGCTATTGCACACCGAGCCCCGTCCCAGATTTGCAGTCGGCGCGGCGGTTTGCCCGTTGGAACCGGGCGGCCCGGTGTGGAGCTCGTTCTTTGCCTTCCGCCAGCCCATTTTCACCTGCGTTTACATTTGGCAGCTGCCCAGAACATTCTTGTGTTCTTGCAGCGGCTCAGCGTATGCGGTCTAGAGAGAACAGACAGGTACACACATACACACATGAGAACCCAATGGCACCCCCCACTCACTCTCTCACACACACACACACACACACACACACACACACACACACACACACACACACACACACACACACACACACACACACACACCATATTGCCTCCGTCTATTTTAATCCTGCTCGCTCTATTTTTTCCTCTTCCACCCCCGAGCAGAAAGATGAGGTCTCCTCACAGCTGGAGGTCACTCCTGTTGACTGAACAAATGGGGCAGAGCAGGCAGCCAGTACACCACGCTGCCACGGCGGCTACACACAGCCGGGCGAGACGCAAGAAAGTCCACGCGTGCCCTTCCCTTTGGATTTCCTCCTCTACTGTAATGTGGCTGCTTTAGCTTAACGCTCATGTTACTCCATTTAAGAAAAGGTGGTTCATGGACTCGCCTAAAAATCACTGTGAGACACGAGGCAACCTGGCTAACTACATCCATGCTAAATTGAAATTACTTAAACCAGGGGTGTCAAACTCATTTTCACTCTGGGGCCACATCAGCATCACGGTCGCCCTCAAAGGGCCGGTTGTAAATGTAAGACGGTGTAAATGTAACTACTCCGAACATATTTAGTTTAGTTTCCCGGGATATCTGTGACTTCCTCAACACGTACTAAGCAGAAATAGAGGTTATTTTTTCCATGGTTAATGGCGGACAGTTGAACGGCTTTCAGGGCGATAAGCCACGCCCCCTCTCCGGCGCGTCCAGTGCGAATGAACACAAAATAGCCCCCGGCGAGACCGGCGGCGCAAATGGCTCATCTCATAATTCCAACCATGGGGATATTTTTTTTTTTGCTGGGGGATTCGCGGGCCACATGAAATGATGTGGCGGGCCAAATCCGGCCCGCGGGCCGTATGTTTGACACCCCTGACTTAAACATTGACAGGATGTCGGGTGACTTTCCTTGGGAAAAGACAGTAAATACTAAAGGCTAACGAGTATATGGTACTGCGTTTGCATGCACATATAAGTATTTGTCGACGTATTCCAGACTTGGTAGCTGCAGTTAATATTTCACGTGAGGCGGGATTTGTTTCTTTTATGTGCTAAAGACGCGTGGTAGTAAATTGATTAATGAAGTACAGATCAAAGCTACAAAAAACAATTTGTTCCAGGTTGTGACACCGACTCTGTTGACACCAGTTTTACGGGAACGGCTGGTGTCTGTCGAAGTTAAATTGACAGTGTCTACAAGACGAGAAGGGAGCACCGAGCCTCGCCGCACGGTGAAATGTAAATACGAAAGGCTGCTGGTATCTGGATGCATTGTTGGGAGTATCGTCTCAGGAGGGAGAAAGTCTGTCCCAGTGAGAAAAATAGTTTTAATCTAGTTAAACCAATCGCCACTAAAGTCGGCTGAAAACTACATTTTTCTCCACCTGAAGGTCTAATAAACGGTGTCTCATCTGGCCACTTCAGCGCCCACACCAGAGTATCATATCAAAGCAGCTGGTAATTTGCACCATTATCATACAGTGGATGTGAAGCAGCTCGGGGGACAGCTATGCTTCGTTAACCCCCCCCCCCCCCCCCTGAGGTTTTATTAGAGGAGCCTTGTAATGAAGCTCCTGCGTAGGTTCTGAGTTAATTGTTTGTTTGCTGCCACGGCCAACCCGAGGTGTTGATGTGGATACCTGAACATAGCATTATGTGTCCACATTGTCAGTTACACTCTGACCGACAACAGCTGTGCGGATATAACGGAGCAACTTCGTTTGAGAACGTTGGTTCGTCACGAGGAGAAACCCACATGGAGTAAAAAAGATCCGAACGTTTCCACGCCGGCTCACGTCCGTACCGCCGAGGCTTTAGCCGCTTACCAACCGCCTGTTCTCAGACGTGTAAAAGCTTCTTAATTCAGTTACTGATCCATTTTATATTGTAGAACAAAACAGAAATGTCCCAAGCTGGTGTTAACTACAGACCTTATCTCATGCATCTAACCAAAACCATCTAAAGAAGAGGGAACCAGAAGTAGAGAATGCTGACTCATGTCAGGGTTTTAGGACTCTATGACGGAGCCTCCTCGTCCCTTTAATGGGACCACTTTATTGGCGTAGTGGGGATGCTGACCCACGTCTTCAGCTTCCACTGAAATATAAATGTACAAATACAATTCTCTATGGAACGACAACGGCAGATTTTTAACCCCATTGCTTACAATAAAGTCGCACACTGAAGGGATCTCGTTTAGCATGGAAAGGGAGAGTCAAGTCTATTTTATATTTATAGCCCAATATTAAAAACGTTCCCACCAACTATCCTTTGACTCACGATTCTGATAAGGGAAAACACTCCCCATGGAACAAACAGGATCCCTCTGCCACATGTCGTGTGCACAGAATGAACAACATAATACAATGACAGTGTCGACAGTCATAGAACGTAAACGTATATGAATAAGATTACAGCTCAGTATTGTTTCGCACATCGGTCTAATCTTTTCCAGCATCATTGAAAAACATTTGGAAAACATTGACATTTAAGTCACTGTTGGTAATTAATTTAGCAAGGATTAGCAGGATAATGTATTATGTTTGCCACCCCCAGTAAATACAATACCTTGCTGTCAGCATGAAGGCGACTCGTTAATCACTACAGCTTTTTAAGGATAGACGTGGGGGGGGGGGGGGGGGGGGAGGTTGCACACGGTCTAGTGTTGTGCCACTACTAAGACACACTTTTTTTTTAATTAAGTGAACATAAAACAGTGCGAAAAATGTAATATTTTGCAAATGATTACAGGCATTCAGAAGAGTACAGGAGTAAAGCATGCTTGATTCTCATCAAACACTTCTATGCAGGCAAACTTTAGAAACAGGTGCAGTCATCACAACCATTATCATCCTCCCGTCTAACACTGATCAACATTTTGTGTTTGGACTGAGCCTCGCTGGCTGCTGTACGCCAGCTCATCACCAAAACCTCATGACCAAAGGGAACCATGGTGACGGTCTCCATAACAAAGGGAGGCCCCAGACCAGGTCGACAAAAGGCTGGGCTTCTCCTCGGGATGATTAGGTTACATAACTGATGAGTGCCTCCACACGAGACCTTTAGTCTGCCTCTGAAATGACCCACAACTCTCTATCTAACCATTGGTACACCTACACCCCCCCCCCCCCCCCTGCACTCAGCTCCACCATCTGCCGGTGGTCAAATATCAAATATCCAGACTGAAGGGACAAAGTGTCATCTTACAGACGAAAGACAAAGGTTACGTCCTCAATTCCCAGTTTGTACATCCACGATTCCTTTCCTCGCCTCCTCTCCTCGCGTCTTAGATGAGCAGAGGAGGCGAGGAAGGGGACACGAGAGGAGACTCATTTTAGGAATTGGGACGTACTTCGAGGTGGAGCACTGAGATCAATTTGTGGGGACGAGGAGGCACGAAATCGAGAAGATGATAAATGAGGCCCCTATGTGTGAGGTAGCGATCGCCCCGATGGATCACCGTGGTTTGCTCTGAGTCGGTGTCGTATCGTATCTAACAGGAACAGGAACTCGGGTTAGGGAAGCTGGGTTAAAAAGTACAATATACAATCTGAAAAATTGAGGAAGCCATTTGAAATCGGTGTGAAACTGCAGCTTCATAGTAGCTGAAGATTAAACTTGCAGAGGACACGCCAGATTTATTACTTTTCACCAGTCCGTTTGTACAATAGCATGCATGACGTTAGCTAAACGCACAACAATCAGTGTTAGAATAAATACATAAAGTGATGATGTAATTCTCAGGTTTCCTTGAAAGGAAAACATATTTCTGCATCTGCAGTTTATTATCATTTTGCGTTGTTCATTATAAGCGTATGATGACAGATTAAACTGAGAAGGGGAGGTGGATCGACTGCTCTCAACTCCTGGATTGTAACCATGAAAAGTAGCACGGACACTGAGCTGTTCTCCATGGTCATTTGACCGGTACAAAAGAAAATGGCGATTGTTGTCAGTGTAAAGTGTAGTCGCAGCTCCGGAAACAGGCTGCACAACAAACTGCTCTCGGTAGACCACTAACACTTTGAACACGAACATTTGACTTGAACACTTCTGAACACTTTAATTCACTTGAACATGAATATGAACACTTCTGAACACTTTAATTCATTCACCTGGTGCAATATCTAATCCGTGCAATATCCCGTGCAATATCCAATACGTTTAAGTATTATCTTACATTTTACATTCTACTCCGTCTGTATATACTGGTATATTTTGTATTCTTCTTCCTCTTCGTGCAATATCCAATACGTTTAAGTATTATTTTACATTTTACTCCGTCTGTATATACTGGTATATTTTGTATTCTTCTTTACTGTCATATTTTTTATGACTGTTACTGTTTACTGTTTAGTTTATTTATATTACTTGATTTCTATCTTCATTTTATTACTTGTGAGCAATGCTGCTGTAATCCTGTAATTTCCCCACTGAGGGACTAATAAAGGATTGTCTTATCTTATCTTATCTTAGATGGCTGGCTAGTTAGCTTGTTAGCTCCTTGTTGTCCTCCTGCGCCTGACCACCCGCCTGCTGTTTGGCTCTTCTGTCACCAGTGTAGCATTAAAGCATAGCGTCCACCAGCTAGCTAACTAGCTTGATAATTCCACCATGCTTTAATGCTACACTTGTTACAGAAAATGAGCCGAACAAAGTTGTCAATCATCTGACGATAGCTTTGTGTTTTGCTACGCTGTGACAACAGAGTGTGGATGAAGCATTGAGTTGTTAAAGTTTACTCTGGTTCTTTACACCTCATAACATTACTACTCCACTGCTCATTTTAGCCATTATTGCAAAAGTCAGCGTAAGTCTGCTTGGTTTGTATGAAAGTTAGCGCGCTACAACGGTCACAGTGGCAACTGCACACATAATAATGGCCGCCAATCTGACCGTCCTGCTACATTGATTTGAATGGGAAAGTCCATTCTCCTGATATTAATATTAGGATTGTAACATTTTGAAATATATTACAACATGTATTAAATATAAACGGAATTTCTGTGATTGACAATCAGAACACTAACTTAGTTTAGTTTACTAGTTTAATTAATACCACTCTATTCATGGTATATACTATGAATTTCAATTTTTTATTCAATTTTATCTTATTTTTTATTAATCTATTCCTTCAATTTCAATATCTGCTCTGTTTTATTGTACTGTATATATTGTGCATTCCATACGTTATATTTTACTGCTGCTACAAACTAATTTCCCCCTGGGGATGAATACAGTTTATATCTATCTATCTATCTATCTATCTATCTATCTATCTATCTATCTAATCAAACACAGCGACGTGGAGTCCTTACAAACAGATCCCTGTGTACACAATGTCTAGAACTTTCCATGCAGGAGAGGCTTTGCATTGAAGGGGAAGTCCAAATCAATCAGATCAATAGTATATTTAAATGTGTATTTAAAAAAAACAGAGCATGGGTGTAACCCACCTCACACAGCTTTATTTGTCTTTGAGTTTGTCTTTGATTTATGTAGTTCAATAACAATTTGTGAAGGTGATTAAATGCAAATACATTCACTTTGAACTCCTATAATTTGCTCGTTTATTCCCAAATAAATATTACAAAGCATCGGCAGCAACAGGTTCCAACCCGCTTCAAAATAGATCCCCCAATAGATCCGTGCATGGCATGTTCTCACATTGTAGGTAGGACTAATCTCTTGTTTCTTGCTATTGGCCATGGAAGAATTATGAAAATCCACGGACTGAATCGTGTTGAAAGCAATGGACGGAGTGATTTTCCTCCTGTAAGCCAGGCGATCAGACAAAAGCAAGGGCTATGTGTATCTTGTCCTCAATCATGGGGAAAAGAATGTTCTAGTTTTTTACAGTGTCGCAGTCAGAGCGGCTTTGTAATCTGTGTCCTTTTTGTCGCGGTGACGCCCAGCGTTCTCGTAAACCATGTTTGGAGAGTGCGGTACGTGTAACTGGGTATAGCGGGGTAGGGTATCACACGGTCAATTGGAAAGGCCTTAAGAGGATTGCTCATGCCTCCGACTGACTCACAAGGTGCAATGAACTCCCACTCTATTGATGTTTAACTAAATTCCTTTGTTAATAGAGTATTTAGAGTCACATGTCCTTGGACTGAGCACACACATTTACAACACAGGAATGTAGCAGACTTCCACGGCGGGCAGAGTTAGAAGTGTAAAAGCTCTGGTATGAAGCACAAAAATAACACATTAAAGAGCCACAAACAGTCTTCCATTACGTTACGTTATTTACACTCGTGGGGACTTTTACAGACGGGTCTCCTGTACGGTGTACAGATGTCCCAGACAAAGAGACTGTATCCGTGGGGATTTGTTGTCATCATGGGAACAAGGATGTCATGTTTTCTGTGGTTGCTGCGACGATAAAAAGGAGTCGGTCCTGGATGGGAACGAGCCCTCGGGGAACCATGGCAACTGCAGTGAAAATGTCAAATGGCAGAACCTTAAGTGCTCCAACCGGAGGAATTCCAGTGATTGAGCTGCTGTTTAACTATCCAGCTTCTTTAGATCTCCTGCCATGTTCAGTTTTATATTCATTGTTACTAGAGACGTTCAACTTTAACTTAAATACTGTGGAGAAGCTGCATAATTTATCACCGCGTGCCTTGCTTGTTTATTCACAATGGAATCTCTGTGAGGCAGCTTGGCACCAAGTTAATATTTCACCCCGGCTATCCCTAGCCTCTGGAAATGAGCCGTAAGAGGCCGGCTGGATGGAGCTAAATGGATGGATCAATTAGGCAGCAGAAGGTGGGTGGGAGGTGGGTGTAGCATTACAGCGGGGACAAGAGATGGATGGCTTTAAGAGTGCCAGAGAAGCTCGACTGCGAGGCATCAGCACATATGCTGTATGAGTACTAAGCATGCACGGGCCACAGGCTGTATAGTGGACGTAGTCACCGTGACTTCATCCATTGGTTTATAGACTGCCGTTTTGAAGCCTCAAATTCAGCATTTTGGCCGGCGCCATCTTGGTTTTATTTGCAACCAGAAGTGACACGAGAGAGTGGAGCTAAGTACCACCGAACGCTGAATAGGACATTTGTAGGCGACCTAAACCGCAACAATTGACTTTCATGAAGTGAAAACACACTGAAAGAGTTAAAGTTGTAAGAAAAAACACAGACAACGCCGGGGTAGAGACCTGTCAATCACTGTGTAGCCCCGCCCTAAAGCATGCCCTGCTTTATGGTCTGTGTGACTCTAAATGGACCATCATGTACTAAATGAACATCATGCTGTATTGAAGAAGACTTGAAACTAGAGATTGAGACCATAAACTCATGTTTACAATGTTTACTGAGGGAATAAATCAAGAGAGAAGTAGAGTCATTTTCTCATAGACTTCTATACAACCGGAGGAGTCGCCCCCTGGTGGCCGCATTGCTTCACTCTTCAGACCCAGAGGTTGCTGCCTGGCATGGGCACAACTTTAGCCATAGATGCCAACTTGTGCTTTCCTACACCTGTAAATACAAAACACACTCAGTCGCCTCTGCATAGCACGAACATAGACGCCACTATTACCACACAAAGTGGATTTGTGTCAGAGAGTCTGGCCAATTCTGAGCATTATAACCACCAGGAATGCCATAAATGCTGATGTCCAAACACTTGTAAGACTTACGCTATGTTCACACTTTGAGCGTCAAGAGCAACAAAAAACAGTTTGTAGCTTCATGTCGTGACTTTGGAAATGACTTGCAGCCCGTCGCTCGTAGTGTGACCGCTGCATTAGGAGAGCCAGTTAAACCACGACTAGTGCCGAGTTGTTTTTGTCTCACCAGTGGTGTAAAGAAATGAAGATACAATGTTATTCATTTATCTTTCGAGCATGCTGCACAAAGGTTTTATGTGCAGCAAGTTCACCACCATGTCTTCCTCCCCCTCAACGAAAGGTCACGATCTACCCATTAGGCAGCCAGGGTAACAGTTTAACATCCAAACAACGCTGTCACAAGCCTAAACCTAGCCACATGTGGACTTTTTTCATTTCCTTCTAATGCAAAGCACCAAACTGCATACCGCCGAACGTAATCGGTCTGATCTTTACAAGCTCCTTCCTTATTCACTACCTCTCCACCTCCATCTCCATCTTTTACCCAAATTAGGATTCAAATGTTCCTGTGGAAAGGCAGCCACTCGTTACATTGGAAAGCCGGCTTTGCAGGAGGTGGCTGCACAAACAAATAGACATACAAGTGGCCAGACAATCTCATATATATTTATACAATTTGTATCCTTTTGTATACTTTTTTTAGAGTTACACAATTTGCGGAAGTGACAGGGGAAGCTCAAAGGCACTTCCTAAAAAAAAGTTGGATACAAATTGTATAAATATATACATACATATAAATATATTCATATAGATACATACCTATATATACATACGTATATATGTATATATATCCAAATCAATAGGTTATATGGGTTGCTATCATTCTAAACAGTACAATGCATATTATCCATGTTTACAATTTGAATTCCTTCAGTCTGCATGAAGGTGTGTATCGTTACCATGGCAACAAGTACCAATTGATGTTAGCCTATATTAGCTTGCTAATGAAAACGAGTAGCCATACTATTACAATTCGGCCTTTTTTTACTAAACTAATTACAACTACCAACAGTCATACCTTCAAGGACCATAATGTATTGTCACATAATGTCAAATAACAAATAAAGGCTAAACTACCGCGGACCTGCACCAAAACGGTGGCGCTTGCAACAGGAAGTGCCTTTGAGCTTTCCCTGTCGCTTCCGCAAATTGCGTAACTCTAACGCCTGGCAGCCTCGTGGGGAGGGGAGGGGGGAGCTGCGCTCATGTGATTGGTTGAAAAAGAGAACGTTGAAAAAAACGCATATTTGTGGATCTAGCGACGTTAGGAGTCTCATAAAGATCTGTAAAGAAATGCAGTGCGATCCACAAAGAAATGCATACAAATCCACAAACAAATGTAAAAAATCCACACAGAAATACTTACAAATGCAGAAATATATTTGTGATTTCTTTTTACATTTATATAAATCGTAATTTATTTATTTGTGCATTGGAATGCATTTGTGAATCGTTCTGCGTGCATTTGTGATTATTGAGACTGATCTGACCCCATACAGAACTGGTTCAAAGCTTCACGTCTTCAGTAAATGAAGGAGACACATCTGCCTCATTATTCAGAGACAATATGTTTCAATGTCAGTGTTGTTAATGGAGTCTCTGTGTAATAACTGCTGATTAAAGCAGATCAACTTGAAGACGTGACACCTGCGGGTATGCAAATTCATTTTTCGGGCCTGTAATAGCAGAAAGTGTGTTTACTCCAAACGCTTTGGCTATCATTTGCGTCTGAGACGTGCACTTACAATGCACCCTGCCCCCTCGAGTCACTGGGAGGATGACAGGTGTGTGTAGGTGTCTACCTGGAGAGGAGCTACAAAGGTAACGTGAGGTTGCCTCACAGCCTGAACAGCACATAAAAAGCGTCTATGTCGCTGTTGGCTAAATAGGTGTTTCCTCACCGCACCACTGTGTTACATAAGTGTGTGGTGATGCTTTACAACCTGGGTGGGTCTCCTTGCTAACTTGTGTGTCAGTATTGCTTCACACGGTGAGGCAACCTGACGGCCACTGTCAACACTAACCAGCAGGCTGCACCTAGAAATAAAGCTAGACGCATTACACATAGACGTACGCAAGGCATCCATCTCACACACACAGTCAGATGTGAGGATGAGTCTGGGGAAGCACCTGGCTTCTTGTCTTCCTTGCTCCCACCGGATGTGGAGGTGTGTGTGTGTGGGTGTGTGCATCTGTGTTCAAACCTATAAATAGAACCCGTGTCTTCCCCCTTAGCTCTCGCTCCGGTGGGATTCTCTCATGTTTTAATTAAATAAACTGCTGCAATCAGGCCCAGCTGTGCCCTGCATCCCCAGCCTGCATCAGTCAGCATCCACACTCGGGGGCAACATATATACGTGTATATATGTATGTATATATGTATCTATAGGCTATATTCATATAGGCTGGGGTGTCAGTGCATACGAGTAGATGATGACAGAGAAACCAAGAGAGAGAGAGAAATTGTCTAAGCCGTGAAATTGGGGCATCCTGCACTGAAGCCACCCAGGAAGCCCTGCTCAGGTGTTCTGGATGGGTTCCCCGATGTGCAGACCAGCAGAAGGAAAGCAGCTCTCTTTCATCCCCCCCCCCTCCTCCTCTTGCCCTTTTCCATCGGTCTGTTTCTTCCTTTCTACTGTGAATTGTTCTGCTAATTCCACAGTCCCCTTCCTGTATGATGCCTTTTCAGCAGATCTGTTCACACCATCAGAGCGTGGCTGCCATCATGCATCTATGTATTGAACACTTTGAGGCCACCCCCCTCCCCCCATTTGATGACATGTACTGTATAGTGTTGATGCTAGGAGTGCTGAAATGGGAGGATGTTGTTGTGCTGAAGGATAATTATGGCAATAGGGAAAGCTAGAATGATGATGATGAACATATTATTTCTAGTGAAATGTAGCGACAGTATTGTGAAATCAATCAATACAGTTTTATTTGTACAGCACCTTTACAAACAAATCTAATGCAGTTCAAAGTGCTGACGAAATTATTGACAAGACGAAAATAAAGAGACGAAGAAACTAATGGACAATAAAATTAAGGTAAGAAGGAAAATAAATATATAAAATGCAACTCTGAATAAATTGAGAGTTGCATTTTTTGTTTGATGTTCTTGTTCTGCTTTGTGGAACAGCTGATAGCGAGGAACCAGATGATCTTACTGGTGCATAAACTATGAAACGTTTCTGGGAGGTAATATATCGGAGGCAGCGCCTTCCTTTAAAATCGTGCTATGTAGCAAAAAAAAGAGTTCAAAGCTCTACGAACTTCTCGAAAATGTCTCTACTTCTCTCTTGATTTATTACCTCAGTAAACATTGTAAACATGAGTGTATGGTCTCAATCTCTAGTTTCAAGTCTTCTTCAATACAGCATGATGTTCATTTAGTACATTATGGTCCATTTAGAGTCACACAGACCATAAAGCAGGGGATGCTTTAGGGCGGGGCTACTGTGATTGACAGGTCTCTACCAGAGACGTATACGGCGTCTCTACGTCACTCCTCTGCAGTCCAAATATGGTCACTTCCTGTTCACCGGTTGCAAAGAGACAACCAACGGCCATAACCCCAGATGGACAACGTCCAAAACGCCAAACATCTGACTTAAATAATCTACGGGATCCTGTCTCAATATTTCATACACAGTTTGGTGGTTAAAGTCACTTTCCGGAAGTAATATCGCTGCAGTTTTTCTGATAATAATTAAAAAGTATACTAGCAACTATTTTCTTCGGCGCATTCGGTCCGCGCCGCTGAGAGGAGACTCTTAAAGATGATGCATCCTGTCGTTAAACCGAATGCTAATGCTGCGCTGTGGTTTTAAAAACGTCTTTGTTAACCGGCCGCATTCGCTGCCGTTTGTCTCCCGTCTGAAAAAAGCCGCTGCACACTGTGGTGCATCTCTTGACCACAAGGATGTGAAACCTCAGCTAATGCCCCGTGCATCAATATCACTACCAGTGAGTAAATCACACCACCTTCATGCCAAAAACAACAATAGAATTGGCGCTATTCCTTTTTGAGCACCATCTTCCACAACGCACGTCTGAGTTTCCTGCTGCTCGAGCTGCGGCGGGACGCCCCATGTGTAAAAGACTAAACTATAGCTTTTAGTAGCGGCAGCAGAAGCTCCTGGTTACCATCTATAATTAATGGACTGGTGCTGCTGGTCCTTGTTCAGTTTCTGAACTAACCCCCCCCACCCCCCCCCACCACCACCTTTCCCGGTAAAACCACGTGGCCATTTCCAACCCTACGACAGTCAACGCCCAGGAGGACGGACACAGACGCCATCGATACCTAAAATATTGAACAAGTGAATGATTGGTTACTCAACGATTTATGCAGTTTATTTGTTTCACATTTAGAGGGAATCGTTGCTCGCCGTTATTGGAACTATTCCTGTCGGTAACGTGTCCTCCACATGAGAATTGATTCAATTATTGATTAAGTTGTCCACAGCGGGTAAAAAGCGTGAATGGATCAATACCCATTTTGATGAGTAAGAGGGACCGGCTCTCTCTTTGATGGTTTAGAAAAAAAGCTGCACTTGTATGACATGAGCATTATTCCACTGGTACAGTCGGTGATGATGCCATGGCTCTTACCGGCTGACTGTTAATGCTGTTCAGCCTATTGACTTGGCCTCACCTCACCTTGAATTAGGGCTCAGGTAGATGACTCGCGTCAGTTCCCAAACTGGGAAAACTGCATTCTGAACTAGGTTTAGAGGCTTTAAATGTTTTACAAATCAATTGTAAATACAAAAAACAGAACAAAAAGGGGTGTTACCCAGGAGACCGTTGTTTCTAATCCCATGTGAACCAAGTATTTTCATTTCCTTTTTTACTAATCAGTTTGTGTTTTTGTTTCATTTTACAAAGTTTTTGTAATTACGTATTTTTGTTTCCTAAAACATAACCAAAGCACTTTTTTACCAAGCCTAACCAATTAGTTTTGTTCCCTAAACGGAAATAGTTTTTTGTGTTTTTGTGTTTCAATTTAAGTTATCCATGCGTTTTTAAACTACGACCTGTAATCTGTGAGAAACTACATTTCCCCTCAGACCGTTGCAGTGCAGTTGTGTGGGAGCGTTATTTAGTGGTGGACAGGTTCAAGATACATCTGAGATAATCAAGGAAGCCCAACCTCGCCAAGCCATGCCTGTTGAGCAAGCACAACAGGATATGTGGTGGCTCGATCAGCAAGTACTTGTAAAAAAAAAAGAAAAGGTTTCAGTGGAATAACAGATCTGGTTGGCACAGAGTCCAGGCCAGAGTCAGGGTGAAAGTCCTGACTTTTACAATAACTGCTGTGCAACGAGATAAGCCGCAATAAAGTCACTGATATTTGGGCATCACATGGGGCGATAAGGAACCAACATAGCCCCTATATACATATAGATATCGATGGCCGAAGAGCAAAACCTGCTATCTGAAAAATGCCTGGATCATTTGTCAGATAGGATCTTTGCAATCTTTCCATCATTTGGTGCAAGTTGGAAGAGGTTCTACAACATGATGCTCTAAATTAAGTTTCAATAAAGGGCGGGATTATTTTAAAACAGACTGAATATGAACAGCCTTCCTTGTTCTCATCATCCAAAATGAAATCCGGCAATCAGAAAATTCTGCAGATAGGAGGTTTTGTGCTTTGGCCCTCGATATGTACCTATCTGGGCTGATAGTGGACCTGAATGGACCTCAGCTTCCGAGAAAAGACGGGTGAAACCGCAGATGCACAAGAAAGACTGAGGTGGTGACACAGGTGTTGGCACACATTCAACTTAAAAAGACACAAAGGCATTAATTAATTAAACAAACACGCCATATTACACACCTGCATGTGACCTAATGATGTCACAAATGGATTGTTTTGTCATCTCCAAGCTCAGGTTGTCTTGTAAAATAAATGTAATTCAGGCCCTATGAATCCATGACTCATAACGTGACCTTTGCCCCCAAACAAACAAAAAAACAAAAACAGGCAGTAGTGAAACACACATTGATGCTAACAGTGAACCCCCCCCCCCCCCAAAAGCCAAATGACTATATTTTGCCATAAACGCTTTATAATCATAGCTGCTGGGCCTGCTATAACCCCAGCATGATTATAGCAGCTCATCAGTAGCACTGTCATTACCACGGTCAGGTACATGGATATTATGGGATGGAGCTCCAGGCATCCAGCAGGAGTCTCATCACCATCGATTGGGAGAGAGATCAAGGCTCCTCAGCAAGAGGCGCATGAACACCACCACCCTCCTTCACTGTCACACATGACCTCACAAACCCGTATAAACAACATGTTATTTTACCGTAATATCACTTGGTTCTCACTTACCGATTCCTGGGGCGGAGTAGATGAAATACAACGCGGAGGTGGACAGCGAAAAAAGGAATAAAAGCCCAAGGAATGACCTTCTCCGGAACCGCAAATGTGTCGGCATTATTATACCGGCAGCAAGAAAAACCACACACACAGAAACCAAACACACGCGGGCACGTTTCCGTGTGATCTTTAACACAAACGACGTTTTTTTGGGGCAGTTCAAACGTGTCCAAGATGCGCCAAAAGAGAGCCTCAAGCCGGGTCCGCGGACTGCCCTGCGTCTAATGAGCCGAGTGGAGGTGGCCGGTCTGCGGTAAAAAAAAAAAAAAAGCGATGATGAGGAGGAGCGAAAAAGGCGACTAGTAGGAAGTCGGCGTATTTCGGCGTAAGTCAAATTACAGGCATTTAAAAATCCATTCCCGAGAGGATGGGTTTCGGGGCTTTTTGCGTTGAGGTTTGTTTTTTGGTCCCGTGTCGAAAAAAAAAACGGTTGACAATGACAGTTCAACCCGGTGGTTTTTCAGTGAGAGACCATCATTTATACGTCGGTGGTGTTTTGGTCGCTCCTGCGCCTTTTTTCCCCCCGCCTGCCTACCAACGTTAGCCCTATGAATGAGAGCTGCCTCTCCGCAAAATGAGCAAATACCACCGAAAAGTGGGCGTTAACGTACCGTCAACGAGCACGCGCCCCACGACCGTTAAGAACGTATGTTCCGGGGGATTCGAAGAAAAAACGTCACACTTTGGACAACCGTTGTTGCTACGTAACAACGTTGTGGCAGAGAGCATTCGTTTTAAGCTAGCTAATTAGCTCAATATGATTCACATTACATATCTGGTTTATGGCTAACGTTAATTAAGGCGGCTAATTAACTGTTGTCAGCTCATTTATCTGTAGTTTTACTCTCTAACATGATGTGAAGTTCTACATCTTTTTAATATGTTTAATATATAAACTGAAATATGTCATAAGTGTCCTCATCATGAAGGTTATGGAGAGTTTTATTGTGTTAACACTTTGATTTGAATTTGTGTGTTTGTGTTATGTAATGTACCCAATTACATGAATGAACTACATTATCCTCTAAAATAAAAGATAAAGCTGAATCAACAACTCTAAAAATGTTAAAGAAACAACCCTCAACCCAAACAACAACGTAACAACGTTATTACAGAGAGTAACAATATTAAGATAGCTATTTATCCTAATATGATTTACATTACATATCTGGTTTATGGCTAATTAAAGTGGCTAATTAACTATTTTCAGCTCATCTATCTGTAGTTTTACTCTGAAACATGATGATAAGTTCTATGGGACATATTCTTTGTTGTTTGTTTAATATATAAACAGAGTTGTCATAAGGGTGCTATAAAACCTGTCATCATGAAGGTTATGGCCATTTATTTATCTTTAACTTTTATTCTTATGTGTGTGTTTGTGTGTTCTGGTAAACTCTATTATTCCCTAATGACATTAATTAACTACACTACAGCCTCCAAAATAACTATACAGCTGAATCAACAACTCTAAAACTGTTACAAAAACAAACCTGAACCCTAAATGTCATTTTTTATTTATTCGTAACATCTATAGGAATTGTTTGCAGTTTTGTATGACATTTATGAAGCAATGTGATGCTGAAGCTAAGGTAGGCCCTACATGGCCACCACTGAATCGGCCTATAAGTGTATGATTTAGATTGTTAAGGTATACACACTTGTATTCTCCCACTAATAACTCGTATGTATGTTATTCACAAATATCTCTCTATATCCATCTCAACTTGCACCCATCTACTCATCACAGGGTGACAAGTGTTTTAGTGTTTCTTACATCTGCAGGTAATTTGCAGCTAGTGCAGCCTTCATTAAAACCACAGTACACATTAAACAGCAGGTGGACACGCGACATAACAATGGCTCATGGGAAATTGAGTCCACAAGGATTACTGCGACACATTGACACTTTATTTAAACAATTAAGAGTGAAATGATACCCTCTGTGATGGACAACGTATACATTTGTTTGACAGTAGTTGCATTAACCTGCTTTCTTTTGTTTCCTTGCTGTTCTGCTTTGTCATCCGTGCAACGTAAAAGACTACAATTCCCAACAAAACTGTCTTCAACCAGGAAGTGGAAGTAGCGCTGTCGACATGGAACTTCCAGTCTTGTTTTAACTACAGCGCGTCGCTTTTTTGCGTGTAAATGCACCGCTTTCGAGAATGAGAGGCGTTCACCGTAACTTGTTGTTGCTTTCCTTGTTGCTGTTGCTCCTAAACACGTGCGTCAAGCCGTTGGATCTACGTGAGAGAGACGAGGACGGAGGAGACGTGAACCATAAGGTTGCTCCACTAGAACACCAGCAAACTGTACTAGGACAGGACAAGGAAGATGGACACGATTCAATGGACCATAAGAAGGAGGGACAGTCTGTCGGGTTTGTTGAGACAAATATCGATATGTATCCAAATATTTAATGTATTGCAAGCTAGCTAACTTGCAACAGGAAGACACGTTGCTAAGTTAACCTGCAACATTGCTTGAAATGGTACAAAATATGGTTTATAAGTGTAACATCTTGACTTGACATAAGTATAATAACTGCCAGGTATATTACAATTATTCTGTCTGTATGTATAATATTTTAGGTGATTTTTTACTTATTTACTTATTTAAATCTTGTCTTTAATTTGAGTCTCTCTAGTGTAGTCAGGTGTTATAACCCTTAAGATTAAAGTAAGAGAGGTTCAAATGCAGGTTTTGTGACATACAACCGTTACTATCTTACGCTATATTTACCTCAGTATTAATATAAAAGGTTTGGGGAGTGGTTAGGTATAAATAAGGAAATTCTGCGCTCTCCAATTTATCAAATAACTTTTGAAATAATGTGATTTGAATGATGTGGATTCAGTGCTTTGTGGGTGTGTATTGAAGAGCTGTGTCTTTTACTTCCATGTCTCGATTGACCGCTGTCTCTCCCTGCAGCAAGTCCAACGTTACGGACACCTCGAGCAACGAGACCCTCCGCTCTACGGCACCCGCCGTCAAGCCCACAACCCCGGCACCGCCGACCGCCAAGCCCATTCTGCCCGTGCAGACGGGGGTCAAGGCCCAGGAAGAAGAGCAGTCCAGCGGGCTGACCATCTTCTTCAGCCTGCTTGTTATTGGTTGGTACTCTCTCTCTCTGCTGTGGTTCTTGCAATATGGATAAGTTGGACCTCAAACAGCTCATAATTGAGGGACAATGCACAGCCACTCTAGTGGGTCATCACATCCGATGTGTGGGTTCAGGAGGAGGGAAGTGGATAAAGGAAAGGATGTGGCTTCACATTAATACAGTCTGTGTCGGGTCACGAATAGCTTCTTGAGACACAAAGTGTCCATTATGCACTTTGGTTCACTGCAGGTTAAGTCACATGTTGAACACTGTGAGGGTTTGTACCGAGGAAGTGGCATAAATCATGCATACGGTTACCAATTAGATGCATTAACCACGTTACTTCGTTTTGACCCAAATGGTTTAAAGTAGCAAACATTTGATTGGTTGCAAAAAAAAGCACAACATGCAGAAAATTTTCATTTTGTGTTGATGTTGGTGGTCCCTGTGGACATAAGTGGTAGTGTCTCTGAGCACCAGGGTCCCTTCAGAAAACCTAATTTTACTGCAGCAGGGTCTGACAGTCTGCCCCTCTCAGTCCTGGTTCTGGTTCTCCCGTGCCTCCCATCCCTCCAGCGGGTCCAGCTCTCCTCCTCCCTCCGGAGCTCCGACTGCAGGTCCAAGGCTGCAGTCGGAGCCGGATCTGGGTCTGTACACGGTGGACCGGTCTCTGCTGGAGGATCTGATTTCACCAGGACTACACTGAGACTGGTTCATATAGAGCAGGGATTCCCAAAGTGTGGTGCTGCCTCTAGGGGGTGCGCGAGAGGAAAAGTGTAATGGCGGTCTGATGGTGTAATAATATTAAATATTAAAAAGAAATGTAATTTTAATTTAAAAAGTGGGATTTTTCACAAAATAAAAACATGAATTATAAAATTTCCCTTTGCCCCGAGACTTTCCAAGCCGACCTAGAGCCGGTCGCGGCGCACCGCCACGGGGGAAATGCGCCCGTCCGGGGCCAGCCAAACGGGGGAGAGGTCCCACGAGGGGATCCACACACTTGGATTGGCAACGCAGATTCCCCAAAGCCACAGTGCGTGGTGTGCAGTGAGGTTCTGGCTAACAGTCTGAAGCTCTTATTTACGTCGCCACCTGAACACCAAGCATGCCAGTGCAAGTCAAAAGCCCCTTACATATTTTAATATCGAAATTGGAGGAGTTACAAAACAGCCCAAAACAACTGGAGTCTCATTCATGTGTTGGTCTATAAATGACGCACTGCGGGCTTCATATCTGGTCAGTTACCGCACACAATCGCGGAAGACGTGAGCTCACCAGCTGCAGAGAGATGGTGGAATGTATGATTGGGGAGAGAGAAGCAAAAAAGTTGGACATGATCCCGGTGTCCAACAACACTTTGTCGCGCCGCATCGATGCTTTGTCCGAAGACATCCTGGCTACATTAGTCGGTCATTATTGTAAATTAAATGTGATAATCTGCCTCTGAGCCTGTGCGTGTGTGCTCGCATCCGTATTGCTCTTTAAAAGTGACGCCTTGTGTAACTGAAATTTATTGAAACTTTGTTGCAGTGTTTCAGGGCGTTTTCACACCCGTAGTTCGTTTGCTTTGTTCCGATTCAGGGATTAATATGATACAATGTTGCAGTTGCCCCTTTGTTCGGTTTGTGTTCACACTGCAACATTTAACAGCGGACTAAATCTTGTAAACAAACGCCACGAAAACGCCGATTTTTATGCGGCTAAAATAGGCTCTGTTTTTTTTTTTTTATTAAGGGTCGGGATGTAGAAGGGGGTGCGCGGCCTAAAAAGTTTGGGAACCGCTGATATAGAGGATCAGGACTAAACTGAGACTGGTTCATATAGAGCAGGGGTGCTCACACTTTTTCGGCTTGCGAGCTACTTTTAAAATGACCAAGTCAAAATGATCTACCTACATTAAAAATGCTGTATGTGTGTGTGTGTGTGTATGTATGTATGTATGTATGTATATATATATATATATATATATATATATATATATATATATATATATATATATATATATATATATGAGTGTATATATATATATATATATATATATGAGTGTATATATATATATATATACTGAGTATACTTTATATTTACAATATATGTTGGCGTACCTTGCATAACTGCATGAACCCTTATGGCACAATACAATTCTGTACATTTTTGGTCGTTACCTTACTCTGATGACTTGCACTGAATGGGATTGGCCAGAGTTGCATGGTCCGGACAGTAGCTGCTGGTATCCGCCTCACGCAGACTTCAAATGATCATCAGTCATGGTGGAACGGTGTATGGACTTCATGTTCTTCATGTATGAAAAGGCTGACTCACATAAATGAGTAGAGCCGGATAATGCAGTCAAAAAAGTTTCACATGTCCTCATGTTTGGATACTTTTCCTCCGTGAGGAAACTGTCCATGAGCCCTGGACTTCAGCTGAACGTCAGCTTGCAGTGTCAAAGGCCAAATCCCAATGTCCCCCCTAAACCCTCAAACCCTGAACCCTCAAGGACTTACTGACGTCACCAGCTCAGTGGTTGAGTGTGAGAGACTGTGAGGGCTTGAGATGGTGTAAATAGGAACGGGACAGCACTTTGCTGCAACATATCACGTTACCATGAAAACGACAAAAAATATGATGTATAATTGTGGGTATTTATTTTATACTTTGTACTCCTTGATTTGAAAGTCTTCCAGGCTCTTTCCTCACAGGATGAGATCTAACTTCATATAATCTATTTGCTCGTTTTTGTCAAAATGGCTTCAATGACAAAATCAAATATTTGATGAATAAATAAGTATCTTCTGATTTCATATTTATTTTTTGTTCCATCTTTAACCCTTAATGTTTGAGTCAATTTATTATGACAGGCTGAACACAAGTGATCCGTCCTCTTTGTTTACCTTTTTGTTTACGTCTCCATGTGTCCACTGGTTACCCCGTGTTTAACGTCACATTGCAATGATTTGTGGGTAATTCCCTGAGGCTAAGTCAGCATACCATGCTGACTTATGGAACGGGTTCATAAAGGGCTCAAAATGTCTGCCAGAGAGCCTCAAACACTTGACGATGTGACAGTGGGACATCCCTAAACCCTCACGGACTTTGCGGGAGCGCGCCTCAAAGTCCGTGAGTCCGTAAGGGGGGACGTTGGGATTTGGCCAGTTGGTCAATCTGCTCTGTGCAGCGCGCACTGTCAAGTTACGCGCACGCCTTCCGTTGAGTCGCCAGTTCTGACGCGAGGTTTTGGAGGTTTCCCAAATCGTGGCGCTGCAGCTTTAGCTTCTTTAGTAGAAATACATTGATTGGAAGGCTAACTAATTAGCTCGCCGGAGTTTTGCAGTAGTTCGCGCGGTTGACTGCGCATACGTGGTGACCCGTGTGTTAGAAAATCAAGTGGCAAATGCCATGCGGACATCTCATTTATTTTGAATGGCATGCGATCGACCCGCACTACCTCCGCGATCGACGTATTGGGCACCCCTGATATAGAGGATCAGGACTACACTGAGACTGGTTCATATAGAGGATCAGGACTACACTGAGACTGGTTCATATAGAGGATCAGGACTACACTGAGACTGGTTCAGAACCAGCTAAAGGTTCCTCACAGTAACTTTAATACCATCTCATTATGGTTTGGCTGAGATGGTGGAGATCAATAAAACAAGAGGCCACCGCAGAGAACAATATCGTAACCACACATTAATCCTAAGTAGAACTTCTGGGAAACCATATTCACATTGTGTGCTTTAATAAGTTATTTTATGAATGTGATAGTGTTGCCTACCCTGTGTCTGAAGACTCACCTCATTTGCGGCGCTGCATTTCTGCCGTATGTTTAAATTGCCGTTTACTTTTCTTTATTGTGGCCTTGGGGTTTGTCATCATGATTATGCTAATATGCGTATGCGCCGATTCAGCACATTGATGTACAACACGGCCTGTTGTACTGTCACAGCTGCATGCCGTGTTTTAATTGGCGGCAATTATCTTTATTCTACCGTCTCAGAAGTACAATCTTAAATGTCAGGGAGCTGCTTTGTAGTCGTATTCATGTCAAGCAAGTGTATTGTTTACTCATTTGCATAGAATACTTTCATAGACTGACATGGCGTGTATCCAGTTCGTTCTGCAGTGAGAGGGAATGAAGTCGCAGCTGTGTGGTTTCTCAGAGACATCCCCGTTCTGTCTCCAGTCGTTTGTGTCGAGGAACGCAGCCAGAGGAAAGATCTTAACGCTGTTTGATGTGAGGGCTATTTCTGGGCTGATCTGAGTTCATGTGACATGATGTTTGAGATGTATGTGTCCTAAATATTCATTCAGTTTTCCTTTGCCCCCCCCCCCCCCCTCTCACCCCAGGTATCTGCATCATATTGGTGCACCTGCTCATCAAGTTCAAACTGCATTTTCTTCCGGAGAGCGTGGCGGTCGTGTCTCTTGGTGAGTTCTTCTTACGTAACAAGCTGCTCCGCACACGTTTCTGTGTTCAAAGGGAGACGTGACAGGTTATAGGGTAACGCAATAGATATCACACATCACCAGAGAGAAATGTGAACGTTGGCTAAAGCCAGGTTCAAAGTTCTTGTTTCATGTTGTGGACATATTAGAAACAAAGGTTTTTACTGAGAGAATTATGGATATCTCTTTGTGTGACTCCATACATGAGTGCTGTGTGAACACACCCCTCTGTGTGAACCTTCAGCACACAGAGAGGAATGAACGAGTGAAGTTTGGTGAATGTAAGAGCTGCTGAAGTGGAGATTTATCATCAGAGTCTGAGAACAAAGTCATTGAGAGGAAACGTCCTTTAAAGAGACGCTTAGTTACATTACAGACATTTAGAGACTCTACAGGTGAATATTCACCACTTCATCACTCACATTAAGAAGACTCTACAGGTGAATATTCACCACTTCATCACTCGCATTAAGAAGACTCTACAGGTGAATATTCACCACTTCATCACTCACATTAAGAGACTCTACAGGTGAATATTCACCACTTCATCACTCACATTAAGAGACTCTACAGGTGAATATTCACCACTTCATCACTCACATTAAGAAGACTCTACAGGTGAATATTCACCACTTCATCACTCACATTAAGAAGACTCTACAGGTGAATATTCACCACTTCATCACTCACATTAAGAAGACTCTACAGGTGAATATTCACCACTTCACCACTCACATTAAGAAGACTACAGGTGAATAGAGTCACATGACCTCATAGATATCACCATGAAACTTCACCACTTCATCACTCACATTAAGAGTATTATTTGTATTACAAGTTTACTGAAATGTTATGTTTAAATATGCAAATGAGGCGTTATGTAATGGTAACATTTGGTGAATTTAGTAGAAATCTACAGACAAAGTAGTGAAATAAACACCTGAATGTGTGTTTAGGATGTTTTCGTCCACTCGTCTGAAAGAAGACGTGTTATTGAAGCTAAATAAACCAAACGTGTAAGAAAGAGCGTTCTAGGAAATCCTGTTTGTTTTTAAAGGCACAGACGGTCTGAGCACAGGAAGCAACTGTTGAGACTGATTGGTGAGTTTGTCAGAGCTCTATGAGTACTGAACTTGATGCCTGGTCTCATGAGTTCACATCTTTAGCTTGGGCCTCGCTCACTTGTGTTTTAGAACTTTTAAACATTATTTCCAATGTGTGTCCAGCAGTGAATTAAACATCTAGATCTCTGTAAGTTTACAGAACGAAGAATTAAGTCAAATATGTGTCCGGTATCAATAGCAGCTGAGTCCAAGAGTGCTTCTTTTCTTCTTCAAAAAAAAAAAAAAATGGGGGCGACCGTGGCTTACTGGGTTACCGAAAGGTTTGATCCTCGGCTTCACCGTGTCCTGTGTCCCTGAGCAAGACGCTGGACCCCTAACTGCTCCCCGGGCGCCTGTCATTGGCAGCCCACTGCTCCCTACATATACAGGGATGGGTCAAATGCAGAGAATAATTTCCCCACTGTGGGACTAATAAAGGAATGTTTCTTTCTTTCTTTCTTGTGTGAGGTCACTTCAGGTTAATTCCACTTCCTCTCCTGTGAGGTCACTGCAGGTTAATTCTACTTCCTCTCCTTCTACTTCCATCGCCTCCTCTTTGTGTGCTTCCATTCTGTCAACCCTGTCTCGACCCTGAAGGCCTTGTTCCTCAGGCTGCGTGTGAGACGCGGCTCGTCTCAGTGTTTGGAGACTCTGCTGAGGAGAGATAACACTCTGCCTACAGATCAAGAAGGACCGCTCTTCCTTCCTCGTCGCTTCCTCTCTCTTCGTGTGTTGTTTTTACTCTGTGCTATCCCCTCTCTATCTTACGCGATGCTTTGACGCTTCTGCTTGATTTATTTTTCCCGTCTTATCTCCGTCTTTCGCTGCCCTTTTACACGTCTTTTGTGTTTTTCCTCGCCGTTCTAATGAGTGTTCTGCTGAGCTGTGGAACAAGAGAGGCGAACGGCCAATGTCTCAAAGACAACACCCAGTGTACACTCTTCCTTTGGACATTTGCCAGCCGTCCATTTGTTTTAACCACCAAAATAGCTCTTTGAACTCCATCTGTATTCTGGCTGTAACATATTTAAAGCGAGGTATTGTTTCTGGTTTCTGCTTGCGCTCTCCAGGGATTCTGATGGGAGGCTTTATAAAGATCATCGAGTTCCAGGAACTGGCCAACTGGAAGGTATAGTATGACTCCATGTTCACACCCTGCCTCACTCCTCGTTGTGTCCACAATAAGAGGCCTAGACGCACTAGTTCCCTCCACATAAAGCCAGTGGGATTGTTCTGTTCGATTTCGGATTAATCCAGAAAATAACCTCAGTGGCTGCAAGCGTTTATGACACTTAAACGTTTCGTTCATCAAGATTATCTCCACAAATGAACTCCACTTTTCTGATGTTTGAAGTGTATAAAGGAGCTCCACCACGGTCACATGACCTCACGTCTCCTCCACTAAGCTAAAGGAGCACGAGTGTTCTAGGGAGGAAGCTTAGTCTCATTTAGAAGCTTTTAAACTCATCAGGCTTATTTCATATCGTAGAAGAAATGGTTTAAATCTCTTCAGCTCGTGTTGAACACAGACCTGATTTCAGGCATCTCACCAAAAAGCCATCGAGGGAGCGGAAAGATGCAAAAATGCTAATTTGCGGGTATTTGGACTCCTTCCTGCAGCACTCTATTAACACACGGTTAATGCTGCTTAGTTTGCTTTCATTGGTTTAGCACGAGGCAACGCAGCCACATTCCTCCACACATCTCACACACGCAGACAGAACACAGAACGTATTCGATACGTGACACACGAGTCACAGCCCAGCTGCACCCACTGCATTCTTCATGTCGACTGCAATTTACAGGGTGGGGACACACGTGTTTTTGCTTATTGAAAACATAATGCCGAGAGAGAATATCACCGCCTCTCCTCGTTCTAATGTGATGCAACTCCCCGCCCACCCCCAACCCAATAACCCTCCACCGTCTCTGTGCTGGAGAATGCCATCTCTGTTTTTTCTTATTCATTTCCTGGCCTCTGTTTTTTGTCACAAATATCATCTCCCCTCTCCACGCTGTTACCTACCCATAATAACTGTCTCTCCTTCCCCCCCTGTGTCCCTATGAGCCCCCCTGTTTCCTCTCCTCTCGGTTCTCACAGCCTTTAATTAACATTCCTTGTTCTCTGCCAGCGAATGAGAGAACGAATGAACAAGAGATGTAGATGCAGAGTGAGAGGGAGGGAGGGAGGGAGGGAGGGAGGGAGGGGGGGCAGAAAAGAGGACAGGTTGTGTCAATGTTTCTTGCACACTGGGGCCCATTGTTTTTTAACCTGGGGGCCCCCCGGGTGTTGCTGAGTCATCGGCCCGACTAGTAACCGGAGCCCCTCTCCCTTCTGTCCTGTGACTCTCTAGATCCCCCCCCCCCCTCTCTGTGTGCACACCAGGTAGACCTGCTAACCTGGTCACATAGAGCGTATCCCTGTTATCACCGCTGTTAAAGGAGCCCGGTCTACCACTTCACGCTACTGATCACTACTCGTTCCCAGGAGTGACCCGGATGACGTGCTGGTTTTAAGCCTGTACCGTACATTACCATTTGCTGTGCGCATCTGCAAAAACCTTCTTCGTTTTTAGGATGACAATCCTTTTATCTGATGCCGCGCAGAAACACTGAACCATGTGCATTTGTTCCCAGCGACAATCAAACGCACCACTTCCTCCTGCAAAAACGCGAGGCGCATAGAGCGGGATGTCGTAAAGCTGCATTCTCTCTAGTGTCCACCAGGGGGCGACTCCTCTGGTTGTATAGAAGTCTATAGAAAATGACTACTTCTCTCTTGATTTATTCCCTCAGTAAACATGAGTTTATGTCTCAATCTCTAGTTTCAAGTCTTCTTCAATACAGCATGATGTTCATTTAGTACATGATGGTCCATTTAGAGTCACACAGACCATAAAGCAGGGGATGCTTTAGGGCGGGGCTACACGGTGATTGACAGGTCTCTACCAGAGACGTATACTGCGTCTCTACGTCACTCCTCCTCGGTCCAAATATGGCCGCTTCCATTCACTGGTTGCAGAAAGCCAAGATGGTGACGGCCAAAACGCCGAACTCGAGCCTTCAAACCTGCAGTCCACGAACCAATGGGTGCCGTCACGGAGACCGCATCCACTTCTTATGTACGGTCTGTGGTTCAAACACGGGACTCTCCACAACGAACAACAGCAGAGCGCAAAAACGCTTCACTCATTGAAAACGAATACAAAAACAACCAGCGCGCTCAGTCCGATCAGGGCCTGATGAAGGCCCACCGTGATGTGCAGCAGCTTCTTTCTGCAGGAGCGTGGATATGCTAAGTGCTCAGGCCGTTGGAGACTACAAAAAGACCCCGGCCCGTGATGCAAATCCATTATGTCTGACCTATTTGTTTTGGAGAGCGAGCCCCTAAGAGCAGGATGCCCCGCGTCACCTGTTGAGTTAGTAACAGCCGTCGGCAACACTGAGATTCTGTCGGCATCAGTTTTCGTTCAACTCTTTTGAACTTGTGCATACAGAGCACTTACTCTCACCTCCATGGTTTGCCGCCACAATCACGAGCTCATTTGGCGCTCGCAGCAGACCTCTAATGCTGGTGCCATCTCCTCCTCCGAGCATGTGTCCCACTTGGTTAATATAGCGAGGCCTCCGGGAACGGGCCCCCGAATACCACCGCAAACGACCCCCTCGGGCAGCAGCAGCATCCTGTCCTCACTGGCGCCTTTCACTACCAATCTGCCGTCTTTGCGTTCTTTTTTTTTTTCCTTGCTTACCAGCCCCTCTGTATCTCCGGTCCTCTGCCTACAAATCCAGCAACATGAGAAGAAGCAGCTTTTCTGGTGCTGTTCGCTGCTCTTCCTCTCATCTCATCTCTCCCCTGTGCTCTGACACACATTGAAGAAGAAATGGCATGCTGGTTATGAAGTAGCACGCTAGCAGCAAGAGAGAGACACATGGGTGGATATATCAGCATCTGCGGCGTGCGGAATATCGTAGTTTGGTTTTCTCTCTGTACTGCATGACGTCGCCTCGTTTGTCCTCGCCGGCTGCGGCGGTGTGTTTTAAGCCCCAAAGGGCAGCACATGCTTTTAATAGATGTCTCCCTTCGCCGTGGAGAGAGTGACACGAGGAGAAGAGCTTTAATTGTGGTTTCAGGGGCCTCTTTCCTGTCTCCCATGTGGGGACGTCGCTGTGTGTCAAAGCCGAGCCTCCAGGGAGCTCGTGCTCTGAGCGAAGGTCTCTCCGTCGTTTCCCGCTCGTGTATTTATTTCCCCCTCTGGCTCTCGGCCCTCTTTGCTCCCTTCATCTTTTCTCATTTAGTTCAAGCTCTGCCTCATCACTAGGTGTGCCCGTCCTCTGTTCTCCAGTTTTTTTTTATCCGTTTCATCTTTGCTGCTCGTACAACGTATGTATTTCTCTGCTGTCTGTCAATCTCAAGTGTTTCTGAAATGTCTTCGCGCCTCCGTAGGCCGCATCTTTCCTCGCGGTTTCGGGATGAGGTCAATCCAGTGGATTCTGGTCTAAAATCTAGTCGGCAATAAACACCGGTAATTAAATCAACCAACCATTTTGATATTTGATTCATAATTTGAGTCATCTATATGCTGGTTTCAACGTCTGAAATGGTTTTCTGTCGTTGTAAATTGAATATCTTTGGGGTTCGAACCTTAAAGACGTCACCTCGGGGCTCTGGGAAGTAGTATCGGACGTTTTAATAACTGAATGATTAATCAGTTAATCAAAGAAGTGATTGACAGCTGCGTTTACGATCATGCGAACCCTTAATTAGAGCCCTACTCAGCACATAATGCAAAGCACTAGCTTGCTGGCATTTTGCTTAGTGTTGATGTGCATATATGCAAAGTCTGTGTGTGCACGCTCGGTCGCTCCAGCAGACGTCCTCGTATGTGGAAGAGAAACATCGGCGTGCATGCAGGAGCACGGCTGTAGATTATAAGGCTCGCACGGAATTCCTTCCTGTGTCCCGGGTGTTAATTCTCATTTCTGACCTTTCACCTGCCCTGCAGGGTGGAAGTGTGCCGGAGAGAAATGTCAAAGAAAGAAAGTGGTAGTGTCCTTGCCGGCCTACTTTTCCTGAAATTTGAATGCATAATAGGACAAAGTAAACAGGAGCATAGCCTTATTACTCCAGCATACATGCTGTGTAGGCTATCCACTATACCTGGCCTGCTTACCTTTATTTATCCATCCTAATCCATGGAGGTTTTACATCTGTTTTGCAAGTGGGTGCTGGTCAAGATGGCGGCGGACATAAAAACCACAGCAAACAGACTTAAAAATTGAACAGAGGAAAAGTTAAGAACATAGAAACATAAAGATCTCACACAGGTTCTAAGAAAGAACGCAAATTGCATAAATCAAAGAATTGTCCTCCCATGTTGGGACAAGTGCGTTCAATGATCCTTAATGCCGCTTTTACAATGTTGGATGCTTTTGAAATGATCTAGTTAATAATGTCTCTGTAGCTCTCACTAGGGGTGTCACGGATCACAAACCTCACGGTTCGGTTCGGATCACGGTTCAGGAGTCACGGTTCGGATCATTTTTCGGATCAACAAAGAAAAGGGGAGGAGACAAATATAACTTTGCTTTCCATTTATTAATTAAAGAACTTCAAGAACTCTTAAAGCAAAGAACTTTGGGCTATAGTCTTACATGAAAACAAAAATATTGAAGATGTCCAATTTGAAATAAATAAAAAAAAATAATACATTCAAGAATTCTGTTTAAGTGCAACATGAGGTATGTTGATATCCTCGTCCTTTCATCAATATTGAAAAAGAAACAGCCAGTGAGCTAGCTTCCACTGTTTACACTGAACTGAACTGCTCGGCAACAACTTGGGTCTGTGTTTACTTCCTGTCAGGTTATTCAAATACACAACAATGTTACATTACTGTGACATTATTTTCACAAAGATGAGAATATCTCCATTGTCTGGGGAGAGGCTCGACCTTTCTGTGGTGACTGGAATATTATTGGGCCTGTCCAGCTTCACTCTGATGCTTCTGTCAGCACCTGAACCAGGTGTGTGTGTGTGTGTGTGTGTGTGTGTGTGTGTGTGTGTGTGTGTGTGACGCTCACAGAGGGGGCGTGTCTACAGCACCTGAACCAGGTGTGTGTGTGTGTGACGCTCACAGAGGGGGCGTGTCTACAGCACCTGAACCAGGTGTGTGTGTGTGTGACGCTCACAGAGGGGGCGTGTCTACAGCACCTGAACCAGGTGTGTGTGTGTGTGTGTGTGTGACTCTCACAGAGGGGGCGTGTCTACAGCGCCGGACTAACAATCACTCCGCCGTGGTGAAAGCGGTCTCTGCAGTCTTTTCCTTCTCATAGAGGTCTGGAACAGCTTCACACTGAAGTGGGTGCGTGAGTGGACTTCGTAGCGTGGCTCAAGCATTTTAACCAGATTTAGAAATCCTTTGTTTTCTACACCGGAGTGTCCCCGTCGCTGACAGACGGGATGGTGTCTCTTCATGTGTGGACATGCCGATGTTTTGCCGTTGTCGTGTCTCTCTTTAAATAACGCCTACATACCGTAACGCTTTGTCCACCACCCTCATCCGTCATTATACGTTACAGAGAAGACAAAATATCCCCAAACTTGCGACTTAAATGACGCCGCGGCTTCTGACGTTCCTCCGCTCGCCATGACTTGATCATGATCCGTGACACCACTAGCTCTCACCAAGATCACCGTCCAGAAACTAGCGCGTTAAAATAGCGCGTTCACCAAAAAACGGTGTGGATTCTGGGGACGACGAACATCATTCGTCTGCTACTGAGAACATGGATAAGGGGGCAGTTTGTGTAACGTGGCCTTAGACATGACTGCTGTTCATAAGGAGGACAAACCAGCTCGTACACACTGCAATGATGTGTGAAAGACCTGGATCGGAGACAAGTCGTTTACTTGACACTGAACTGAACGGTTTCAAAGAAGATGAATTTGCATGCTTCTTTAAAATATCACCATAATCAAGTGCTGATAAAAGTGTGACGAGTGAGAATAGTGTCTCTATGTCAATCAGCTTGTGGTGGAGAGTCGGGCTCCACCAGCTGTCAGACTCGGCCCTCGCAACACAATGAGGGAGACTGTTGACCGGATGCAGTAAATATGGACGTTTCCTCTTCCATGTTCCAGACGGACATCGATGCAGCGTCATCATGGCCCGGAAATAGATCTTCTCTGTGTACATCCACGAATACATGCCGTATACTGACTTTTACATTACTGCCGTGGATTATGCACAGAACACACACACACACACACACACACACACACACACTATGACTTGTAGAAGAACACATGGGACAGCCGGAGCGTAAAGCATGGGCACATGATGCCTACGCCTGAGGCATCTTGGAGGCTGGCCCATTTAGCTGAGAAGCAACAATGATTTCATTCTATCGCTGAAATAATCAGAGGTGTGTGTGTGTGTGTGTGTGTGTGTGTGTGAGTGAGAGAGAAAGACTCAGCTATTTAAAAAAAAAAAAAGCATATATATCCACGTGTCCTGTGACTGTTTGTTGGAATGCATGAATTGGCTGGCAGGCGGGCATTCCCCCTGATGAGCACCCGATGACTGTGTGTCTGTGTGTGTTTGGCATCCTGAAGTCAGCATCCAAATAAGTGTTGTCGGGTGAAGGGCCGTTAGTAACCGCTCACCTCCTCCCTCGTCACCTCCTCCCCATCTCCCATGACCAAGTATGAAGTCAGCTGACGGTCACTGACCCGGCCTTCATCAGTCGGACGAGTAGAAGGGAATATTCGCCGAGGATTGCGTAATAATCACGAGCGCGTGGTTTTTATTTCTTTTTTTTTACATCATTCAGTCACAAGCACATAATTTGCTCACATGTAACGGTGCTGATTAGCATTAGCATCGTGGGCTCGTTGCCAGATGGCAAAACACGATGGAATGTGTTAAACAAATGATTGTAATTCGTTGAATCGCAATGTTTCCTGTTGTCTGTACTTTGTAATGACATGTTGCTACTGTAATGCTGCGCACACACCGGTCGCGTTTTTTGATTGACGCGCGTCGAGATTACATACAAAGTCTTTGCACAGACGCGATGAGACTGGCGCGCCGCGATTTTTAATCTCATCGCGTCTGTGCATAGACTTTGTATGTAATCTCGACGTGCGTCAATCAAAAAACGCGACCGGTGTGTGCGCAGCATAAGTCAGAGTGCAGCGCCAAGCCCAGATTAGAATCACATGACTGTTAGCTTAGCACCGCTACATGTTTGGATTGTTTGTAACTTTGTCTCCGTCTCTAAAAAGGAGGAGGAAATGTTCCGACCCAACATGTTCTTCCTTCTGCTCCTGCCGCCCATCATCTTTGAATCTGGATACTCTTTACACAAGGTACTGTGTGTGTGTGTGTGTGTGTGTGTGTGTGTGTGTGTGTGTGTGTGTGTGTGTGTGTGTGTGTGTGTGTGTGTGTGTGTGTGTGTGTGTGTGTGTGTGTGTGTGTGTGTGTGTGTGCGCATGAAGCTGAATTTGCACGGCTCAAGATTTAAGATCAGGTTTGCACTCAAAAGGGCAAACAGCATAACTATGAAAACACATTTATACTTTTTCTCTCTGCTAATTTAGTTAAAAAACAGTTAAACAAATATCCAAGTATACAGAGCAAGAATGTTAATAAAAAAATTAATAATATGCCTAAACATTTTTTCATTTTTTTTTATTGTTTTGACAGTAGATTAAGACATGAAAGCATAAAAGCTAAAGGTGTTGAGATGTTGCGTTCTGAAAACATGCGGAAAAGTTGCAGTAAATGAAACAAAACAAACTAAAACGAAACAGTCAAAAACAAAAATAAATGGATTACCGGCACCGGTGAGTTCATCACGGTAGCTTTACTGCTCGATTGGTCACCTTTAGGTCGGCTGACCTTTCACCCGGATGTTGTGACGTCATCGAGCAGCGAGAGCGGGACGGATCGTAACGCTCTGTGTGGCGCTGCACTAAATCCATTTACGTGCCCCTCTGTTTACCGTAGACTTGCATTAACGGGAGAAAGTAAAGGATGTCTGCCAGCTGTGATTGGTTGTTCCCCGTCACTTGACATGCGCCACCTAATGTTACGTAACACCGTGCACGCTTCACACGTCGCGCTGCTAAACCCTCCGTGAGAGCTCACAGGCCGTGCCTTCCTGTGTGTTCAGGGGAACTTCTTCCAGAACATCGGCTCCATTACCCTCTTCGCCGTGATCGGCACCACCATCTCCGCCTTCATAGTGGGAGGAGGTATCTATTTCCTGGGGCAGGTGAGGATCGTAACGGTATCCGCCAGGGCCTGTTCAGAGAGAGAGTGTCAACTTGATCAAACATTTTCAGAGTTTTCCTGGAACAGCTTGTTAAGACAGATCGTGGTGGCAAATGGCATTTGTTGCGGCTCCTAACAGCGTAACACAGTGTGTTTTTATGTCCCTCAGGCTGATGTGATCTATAAGATGTCTATGACTGATAGGTGAGTATTAGTGTTCCACTCTAACTGGCATTAAAAACAATCTTTTCTCCAAAATGACTTCAAGTGGAAACAAATGTCAGTATTTATAACGTCATGACCCACGGAGCCAAAGTTAAGAGTTGAACTGATAACGAGTTCCAGACAATCGGATGAGCCGGCTGCCAGAGATGAAACCCGATGAGTGTGTGTGTGTGTGTGTGTGTGTGTGTGGGTGTGTGTGGGTGTCTTTTATACAAGCCAAGCCTGTTCATTTCCCCTTTTGAGGATGCGTTTCCCGTCCCATCTCTGTTTGTGTTTGGTTAGCAGGATATCTTGGAAGTTGCTCAACATATTTTAATGACATTCAGGCGTTGAGTCAACAGAGAGAGAGTTGATTAGATTTTGGTGGGGGAAGTCCCAAAACGTAGCTGTTTTTGTCTTTCTTTCTTGGAACTACGACTGTATTTAGACATCAATTCCCAAACGATTCTTATTTTCAACTGACTGTACACTAAAATAAACCTAGTTATTTATAGATCTCCCTAAATGCTGCTTTAACCCTTTGGTACACAAGCTATTCCCCTTCTAAGGCACAACATGGGTCAAAAATGACCCGTATTGACCTACAATGTTATTTCATGCACGGCTGAGGGTTTCTTTGCTATATTTTTGGAAATCAATATATTTCATCATTTGATATTCAAAGTGTTCATTAAATATCTTGTTTTTGATTACCACAAATCCTTATTTCAATTTGTCCTTTCTTAATTTATGAACTAAAATAGTTTTTGTATTACTATATCAAGTTTACACACATGGGTCAAAAATGACCCATGTGAACCACGCCCACATCACACACTTAAACCACGCCCCCGTCACACTTAAAACACGCCCCCGTCACACTTAAGTCACGCCCCCGTCACACTTAAACCACGCCCCTGTCACACTTAAACCACGCCCCGTCACACGTAAGCCACGCCCCGTCACACTTAAACCACGCCCCGTCACACGTAAGCCACGCCCCGTCACACTTAAACCACGCCCACATCACCAACTTAAACCACGCCCACATCGCACACTTAAACCACGCCCTGTCACACTTAAACCACGCCCCCGTCACACTTAAACCACGCCCACGCCACACTTAAACCACGCCCACATCGCCCACTTAAACCACGCCCACGTCACACTTAAACCACGCCCACATCACCCACTTAAACTACGCCCCCGTCACACTTAAACCACGCCCACATCACACACTTAAACTACGCCCCCGTCACACTTAAACCACGCCCACATCACACACTTAAACCACGGCCATATCGCGCATGTAAACCAAGCTCATACCACACACATAGACCACGCCCACATCACACTCTTAATTAAAATGCCGTCGGGTCACTTTTGACCCATGTTGTGTATCAAAGGGTTAAACTAGCAATGCTTCCTTGTTTGTGACTCATTTCCTGTCTGCCTCCCTCTGACCAATTAGCTGTGTTGTGTCCCTTTTGTTGGTGAGATTATTTTGAAGTATGTTAGTGGCTGTACCGGGGTCTCCGACTGCTCTGTAACTCGTATTCTCTCCCGTGCTGTAGCTTCGCCTTTGGCTCTCTGATCTCGGCGGTGGACCCCGTGGCCACCATCGCCATCTTCAACGCCCTCAACGTGGACCCGGTCCTCAACATGCTGGTGTTCGGAGAGAGCATCCTCAACGACGCCGTCTCCATCGTCCTCACCAAGTAAGACGTCCTGCGCCTCTATGGAAACAGAACAACCAGGGCTACAAGTAGAGAGAACTCAAACATCTCTTTTGTGCAGTTAAACACGGTTATAATGCCAAAAATCATAAATATGATTGACATGTTTCCAGCCTCTCCTCTCTGCTCTGTGTTCAGCAGCCTGCAGCTCAGTCAAAGTTTCACAGATTTGTTGTCACATGACTGTTGGTCTCAGATGAATCAATCATGACTTCATAGTTGCGTTGAAGAGCTCAGAATTTTATCTTTTTTACAGAATCTGGTTAAAGCAAAAGGTTTTTTCGGGGCGAGAATTTAAAAGAGACAAAAAAACATGTTTGATGAAATATCACAATTTTAAACTTCGTTTTGGTGTCTTTTTTCTGACTGAAGCGTTGGTCGCACATGATGTGTTCAAGGGCCGTTGGAAAGATGAAAATCTGATGATAATGACTGTTTTCACAGCTTGTGTAGTTTTGCCGGTTGTTTAAATAAAACATGGTTTTCACTCCCGCCGGCGGGTTTGGGGGTTCATTTTTCAATTCACCTTGTGCTTTAATTGTCCACACACACACACACACACATACAGTGACACATAAAATGTGTCACATGTGGCTCCTCAGCATTGAAAATGTAAGGCATGGGTGTAGTGTGACATCTTCCGACCTATGAACCCCCACCTGCTTGTTGTGCAGGAAGTGAGTAGGAGTCGACAACCAGTGACTTATTTCCTCATCTCAGATTTGCACTTGGCGGCAAAGCCGTGGTTTGTAAAGCAGAGGATGTGGGAACATGTTAATCGGACTCGGCTGAATGTGAAACCTAAAAGCTGCAACTGAAAATAGTCCATCTGAAAAATGTGGACGTCATCAACAGCGGAGGAACTCGTTTGTATTCATTTTATTTCTCAATGCATTTCATTTATTTATTCTCTGATCAACAGCCCTGTAAATGTGTCGAAGTTTGTGGTTCACTTCAAGGCAACAAATGCAACACAAAACATACAAAAAGCATGAACATCACAGTATCTAGTACACTATGTTCACAGTATCTGTCAGTAATGAGAGGGTGTGACGAAACGCACTGTACGGTCTATGGGGAGTGTCACTCCTTTAGAATTGTTTATCAAGATTGTCCTCTACCAACAAACGGACGCGCACACGCACGTGCACGCGCGCACACTAAATCTCGACGGACGAGTTTGACGGAAACGGAGAAGTTGGCCGGTTTCCCTTGTTTGTCTGCAGCAGCGCCACCCTATCTGCTGCCTCTGTGCCGCCTTATCTCTCTCCCACTCACAAGCAGCTAAATGTGCAAAGTGTTCTCGAGTGTCTGCGCTTGGACCCGGTGGAGCAAAGCGGCCGCGTGAATAATGGAGCGGCCGAGCAGCGCTGGCAGCTCGCTTGTTGTTAGCACCTCACAGACGGGCTTTTCTTGGAAAGCTGCTCCGCGGTTGTTTGGAACAGCCACGCAGCTAATGCCTTCGGGAGCTTGTTTATCGGATTCAAATCAGATTATTAGCAACACTGTTGTTTGTCTGGATGACTGTTATTGTAAAAAGTGGTTAACCCGCAGGATTCGGCCTTTAAGAGGCTGCAGTGGGCTCGGTCTTAAAGCTCCAGTGACGATACTGGTGTCGACTGGAGCAAGGCGACCTCATGGGTCCATTGGCACCAATCGTGTCACGCTAGTTGGGAAGGAGGATGGCTGGAAGGCTAGTTGGACTGGAAGGCTAGTTGGATGACTTTATTTTGGCGAGGTAAAACTAACGTGGCCTTTGACCTCTCAACTCAAGATGTGTGAATGAAAACAGGCTCTGCAGAAACCCATGAGTCAGCGCTTTACAGACACGCTTTACTTTATGCGTCACATGCAGTTTAAAGGTGTTGTTTGTCTCCTGTTCTACTCTTTGTTTCTGCGTGTCCTGGTCCCTAAACAGTCGTGTAATTGCTGAGAGGCGGTGTGACTGTAGAGCTGAGCCCGGTGGTATGAATGTGTGATGGTGTGAGTTCACATAGGCATTTTATTGTGGTGAGACCATGTTTTGTCGCTGTATGAAACACTACAACTGTGCAACAAACGGTCTCAACCAAAGAATTGCTTCAACAACTTAAGAAACACACGTGAGCATGAGGATAGCATCACATACTTCCATCGTTAATTGATTTATGAAAAGATCTTTATTTGTGATTTCCTGCTGAGCTGAATCTTAAATTCCTCTTCATGTTCCCAGCTTTCAGTTGATGTTCACACTTCTATGTGGCGTCTACTGTGGACCTGCTATCGCCCCCTAAAGGTCCCCTGCCCCCCCTACAGCAGGTCTATGTGGGTCTCTGAAAACTGTCTGCGTTCTTTCTACATCAATCACTAGAAAACAAGCTTTTTCTTTTGGGGATGCAAACATGACTACAAATCATTTTCACCTCGATACGTTAAAGTCAGAAGAAGGAATCGAGTGAGACGACTTGGTCGCTCATCATTGAGCATTAATGACGCTGCTCTTTTAAGATTATTGATACATTTGACTTTCAAAGAGTAATACTTCTTGTCCCGGAGAGTATTTAAATGAGAGCCGTGTGTGGCCACATGTCACAGTAAACTGCGTCATGGTACGTTTCCTGTTCAGTCACTGCAGCCGGCCTCTGGTTAGCAGCAGTGTGATGGCAGGATCACACACACACACACACACACACACACACACACACACACACACACACACACACACACACACACACACACACACACACACACACACACACACACACACACACACACACACACACACACACACACACACACACACACACACACACACACGTGAAGCCTCTCACTGGGTCTGTTGGATTCTGTGGTGGAGTGTTGCTGCCCTCTAGGGTCAGGTGGAGGTATTACAACACCGGGCGTGTAACTTGTTTATTTTTGTCTTTCAGCACAGCGGAGGGCTTTTCCCGCGCAGACAACTCCATGGTAACAGGCTGGCAGACGTTCCTGCAAGCGATGGGCTATTTCCTGAAGATGTTTTTCGGTTCTGCCGCCCTGGGAACCCTCACTGGACTCATCTCAGCTCTTGTATCCTGTGTGTGTGTGTGTGTGTGTGTGTGTGTGTGAGTGTGTGAGAGAGTTAAACTCTTGTCTGTGTGTATTCATCTTATTTAAAGCTCCCTAACTCACTGATTAGTTTCTAAAGCACTTTGATCTGAGGAAGACTCCTTCGCTGGAGTTTGGGATGATGATTATCTTTGCGTACCTTCCCTATGGCCTGGCAGAGGGCCTCAAACTGTCTGGTGGGTGCACACACACACACACACACACACACACACACACACACACACACACACACATTCTTCCATGATGTTTGACTTCATAGCACCTGTTTTCTTTTTTTAACGCCATGCTTTCTCCCCACCTCCAGGAATAATGTCCATCCTGTTTGCGGGCATCGTGATGTCTCACTACACCCATCACAACCTGTCCCCCGTCACGCAGATCCTCATGCAGCAGACGCTGCGCACGATGGCCTTCATGTGTGGTCAGTGAGTCATTACGTCTTCCACCTCATCAGCCGTCCTGTGAACGTGATAGCTCAGGAATGTTCTTCATATTTGGCACAAATGTCCAAAGAAACTGATTTGAGTTTGGTGTTGAGAAGCTCGCTGTGACCTCACAAAAAACACGCTTATGTTCTTAATTTAAGAATCCGTCGCACAGCAGCTTCTCACGACGTCGCGCCAGGATTGCGTGAAAACATATCGCACGGGAAAATCCATCGAGGGGCGTGGTTTAAGTGTGTGAGGGGCTTGGCACGTGTGTGTATGTGTGTGGTGGGGGCGTGGTGTGTGTGTGTGTGTGTGTGTGTGTGTGTGTGTGTGTGTGTGTGGTGGGGGCGTGGTGTGTGTGTGTGGTGGGGGGGCGTGGTGTGTGTGTGTGTGTGTGGTGGGGGGGCGTGGTGTGTGTGTGTGTGTGTGTGTGTGTGGTATGGGGCGTGGTTTAAGTGTGTGTGTGTGTGTGGTATGGGGCGTGGTTTAAGTGTGTGTGTGTGTGTGGTATGGGGCGTGGTTTAAGTGTGTGTGTGTGTGTGTGTGGTATGGGGCGTGGTTTAAGTGTGTGGTGGGGGCGTGGTTTAAGTGTGTGTGTGTGTGATATGGGGCGTGGTTTAGTGTGTGTGTGTGTGTGTTGGGGGCGGGGTTTAAGTGTGTGTTGGGGGTGTGGTTTAAGTGTGTGAGGGGCGTGGCACAAGTGTGTGTATGATGGGGGCATGGTTTAAGTGTGTGTGGTGGGGGCGTGGTTTAAGTGTGTGTGATATGGGGCGTGGTTTAAGTGTGTGTGTGTGATATGGGGCGTGGTTTAAGTGTGTGTGTGTGTGATATGGGGCGTGGTTTAAGTGTGTGTGTGTGTGATATGGGGCGTGGTTTAAGTGTGTGTGTGTGATATGGGGCGTGGTTTAAGTGTGTGTGTGTGTGTGTGTGATATGGGGCGTGGTTTAAGTGTGTGTGTGTGTGTGTGTGTGTGTGGTGGGGGCGTGGTTTAAGTGTGTGTGTGTGTGTGTGTGATATGGGACGTGGTTTAAGTGTGTGATGTGGGCATGGTTTAATTGTGTGTGTGATATGGGGCGTGGTTTAGTGTGTGTGTGTGTGTGTGTGTGTTGGGGGCGGGGTTTAAGTGTGTGGTAGGGGCTTGGTTTAAGTGTGTGTGTGTTGGGGGTGGGGTTTAAGTGTGTGGTAGGGGCGTGGTTTAAGTGTGTGTGTGATATGGGGCGTGGTTTAGTGTGTGTGTGTGTGTGTGTGTGTGTTGGGGGCGGGGTTTAAGTGTGTGGTAGGGGCTTGGTTTAAGTGTGTGTGTGTTGGGGGTGGGGTTTAAGTGTGTGGTAGGGGCGTGGTTTAAGTGTGTGTGTGATATGGGGCGTGGTTTAGTGTGTGTGTGTGTGTGTGTTGGGGGCGGGGTTTAAGTGTGTGGTAGGGGCTTGGTTTAAGTGTGTGTGTGTTGGGGGTGGGGTTTAAGTGTGTGGTAGGGGCGTGGTTTAAGTGTGTGTGTGTGATGGGGGCATGGTTTAATTGTGTGTGTGATATGGGGCGTGGTTTTGTGTGTGTGTGTGTGTGTGTGTGTGTGTTGGGGGCGGGGTTTAAGTGTGTGTCAGTTATACCAGAACTTGAGAGCAAAAGAGCGGATGGAAAAGATGTTTTCGCTCTTCTCCCGACTGGCTTCGATTAGAGTTCGATTGACAGGTGGTTCGTTCAATCACCTGTCAAGTATTCTTTTTAAAGTGCATGCTTTTTTTACAAACAGTTTCCAATGACTGCTTCTGAGAAGGTTCAGTGTAACAAACCGTGGAAGGTCAGATCAGAAATAATGTGCTAATCATCACAATTTCACACAAATGTCTAATAGGATAACATGTTGTGACATTTTCAACCGACACAGATGTAAAGTGCAGCTTGAGGCATGAAACCGTGTGACGCTAGTTGTAGTTCTCAACACTGCTTTTCTAAATTCCCTCTCCAGAGACCTGTGTGTTTGCCTTCCTCGGTCTCTCCATCTTCAGCTTCCCTCATAAATTTGAGTTGTCGTTCGTCATCTGGTGCATAGTAAGTGCTCTTGCATTTCTTTACCCGTTATCTGAATGTCGGTTCGCCTCGTGGCGATCGTTCCCGTGACTGCGTTCTCTCTCGTAGGTCCTGGTTCTTCTGGGCCGAGCGGTGAACATCTTCCCGCTGACGTTCCTGCTGAACTTCTTCAGAGACCACAAGATCACGCCCAAAATGATGTTCGTCATGTGGTTTAGTGGTGAGACGGCACAGCCGACCTTTGGTCTAATGCGGCTGTGCTTTTAAACCCCGAACATAGCGAGCACGTCTCTGGGTGTCAGTGAAAGCAGTAACCACGCGAGCGAAACACGGAGTCCATTAGTTGATGGATATTCATTCATTAAAGTCGATCAACAGGACATTTCTCCAGCTTCTCCCGTCTGAAAAGTTGTTGCTTTTCTATTTCATAGGATATGTACACCTGTCATGAAATCTGAGATAAAAGATATTATCGTTATGTGAAGACCATAATGATAATATAATGGCAAATACATGCAGGTACCTTCAAAGATCAGTTCACTTTTACATTTTTTAACATATTCAGACATTGAAAAGAATATAAAAATAATCTAAATACAATAAGAAACTAAGACAATACAACGTAAATAAAATGTCCATTTATCGTACGATAAGTCGTTAACGTTATTATTGCGACAGTCTGAGGTGTATGATAGCAAAATGAAAATTTGGGGAAAATTGGTAAACTTTTTCACTATTTTCTGACATTTTATGGACAAAATTATTAATGAATCAACAGAAAAAACAATCATCAGATTAATCGACAATACAAGTAATAGCTAATTGAAATTAGTTGCAAAAATATACATTTAAAACGAACTAGTGTCCAGATTTGCGTTTCCATTATCGACATGTGTTCTATATGAATGTGTCGAACGATGTTTCCGAGGACGAGCGTGCAGACGTCTCACGGTCCCGTCCTCTCCTCGTCTCCGTCGTCTCGACAGGTTTGCGAGGCGCCATCCCCTACGCCTTGAGCCTCCATCTGGGCCTGGAGCCCGTCGAGAAGCGCCAGCTGATCGGCACCACCACCATCATCATCGTCCTCTTCACCATCCTCCTCATGGGGGGCGGGACCATGCCGCTCGTCCGCCTCATGGACATCGAGGAAAGCCAGTCGCGGCGCAAGAGCAAGAAAGACATCAATCTCAGCAAGACGCAGAAAATGGTGACGGCTCAAACGCAACAAACCACTCTCACCGAGTAACAGTTAATTTATTTCTGTCTGCTCATCTGACTCCCCCTCTCTCTCTGCTCCTCCTCCTCCTCCTCCTCCTCTCTCCAGGGTAACACCATCGAGGCGGAGCACCTATCGGAGCTGACGGAGGAGGAGTACGAGGCTCACATCTACCACAGACAAGATCTGAAGGGCTTCATGTGGCTCGACGCTAAATACCTGAACCCCTTCTTCACCCGCCGGCTCACCCAAGAGGTGAGGGAGACACCCGGGAGGCCCACATGGCTGAAGCCGTACAGGAGCTGTTTTTAGGGGGTGGCTAGGATGGTTTTAATGTACTGCATGTATGACATTTTAGTAATGTTACGACATCTCCTGATTCTTCCACTGCTCCTTCTTCTGATTCTTCTTCGTCTTCTGGTTCTTCTCCTCCTCTTCCTGCTGCTGCTTCTTCTTCTTCTCCTCCTCCTATTCCTGCTTCTTCTTCTTCTCCTCCTCCTCTTCCTGCTTCTTCTTCTCCTCCTCTTCCTGCTTCTTCTTCTCCTCCTCTTCCTGCTTCTTCTCCTCCTCCTCTTCCTGCTTCTTCTTCTTCTCAAAAGTTCACCTGTAAAACGTGTGATTATCACGGGAACATACTTTAAACTTTGTACATTAGTTTAATATCACGTCTTTGTAAAGCAGCCTTTGTAATTATGATTCACAGCCACAGACATAGATAGTGACACATTATAAAACTGCCCCGACAAACTCTCAGCAAGACATGTCATGTACAGAAACAGAACATTAAGAGTGTTATTGTGTGTGTGTGTGTGTGTGTGTGTGTGTGTGTGTGTGTGTGTGTGTGTGTGTGTGTGTGTGTGTGTGTGTGTGTGTGTGTGTGTGTGTGTCGCTCAGGACTTGTTGCATGGCCGGATCCAGATGAAGACCCTGACCAACAAGTGGTACGAGGAAGTTCGACAGGGACCGTCCGGCTCTGAGAATGACGAGGATGAAGCAGAACTTCTGTGAACTGAACGAAACGCTTTCAGTTCATCAGAAGAGGACAATGAGTGGACATTGTGTGTTCAGAGTCACATGCACTTCTTGTTTGTTCATCTACCACCAACTCGATGTGGGCACAAAGGGAGCTGGAATGTGTCGAATCAAAGTGAAACTCCAGTAAATCTAGATTTGTAAACTGTTCCACTGACTGAGGCGTCTGTGAACGTGATGTTCTCGTCTAAATGCCGTACGGTGACTTGCTACAGACACGCAGGAGGTCTTGTTGATCCTTGTTGTCTCAGGTGTTTCTCTTCCAAAGGTTCGGGTCTGAGTTAAAGGTGTCGTGGGAAGCTGTCTACGTAAAGCAGTACCGCAGCACCTTTCACTTTTCCATCCTCGTCTGTGTGGCGCCAGCTTATCTGAAGTCTGCTGGAGGTTTTACTTCAACACAATAATGGCTCCCAGGTTAATTGTCTTTTAAAGTGGGATTTGTGAGGTTGCTGCTTCCAATAACTTCCTGACGTTTAATTATCTCCGAGGCTCCACGTTCGTATGAATTAGTGTCTCTGAGTGAACACGTGTGTGTGTGTGTGTGTGTATATATATATATATATATATATATATATATATATATATATATATATATATATATATATATATATATATTCATACGTATGAAATGAAGATTAAATAAGAGGCGCGACCGCTGCTCCCTGCAGCGCAGAAGAAATGCAGTGAATGAAATGCGTCGGGTGAAAGGAACACGTTTCATCCTTAAACACCTCCAGCGTCCAGAAGAATGATTACGCTGCAGCTGTTATCTCTCGTCGTGTTTCCTTGTCTGTTTATTTCGGTCTCTGGTGGGCTCGTGCCGCTGCGTTGTGGAACTTGAAATGTGATTTATTTTATTTCCTGTTGAAGATGAGCAGCGATGAATGTGTGGGTAACTGGGGAGTGTTGATCTATTTATTTATGTTTGTGGGATTAAAGGCTTTTATACGAGCTCTGTGAGCGCTGCAGAACTGTAGAACACAAAACGTCGAATAAAACAGATCGACATCTGACATGTTTCATCCTATTCTACTTTCATGAAGAGCTCCGCCTCCGAAAGAGTTTGTCGTTTGCAAATACCTTGAGAATCCTGACGTATTGACAAAATTAGATTATTTGATTTTTATAGGCAATTTGAATAAGAGCAAACTTTTAATAAGACTTTTATACCAATACAATGAATAAACTTTAGTTAATTTAGAGTAGTGGAACGCTGAATAATAAATAGGAAGTGCAAATCACCTGAACAAGTCTACTCTTCATAAATATATGTAAATATATCAAAGTCTGACAGTTTAATTGGATGTCGTCCATCAGAGCACTTAAGAACAGAGAAACAGGATGCAAAATACATTAAACATCGATGACGCCTTCACACCGTCGCAACACCTCGTGTGTGTGTTTAATATTCATAACTTTTCGATTTCAGTTTCAGTGATATTGTCATTTAAGCTACTGGAGTTCCCACTGGTTTCACAACTAGCAGGTGTTAATTAGTGCAGATAGTAACGTGAGAGATGATGTCTTGAGACAGGAAGCCAGACATTTAGAATACATAACGGTGTCCTGCAGGGGACGGACTCCTGCGACCTGCGACCCTCGTGGGATCTCATTAGACACGTGAGGATCTTCTCTGAGTAGAATCGCAGGCTGGACTAATTCAAAATTCTGCTGACTAAGAGCAAAAGGAGAGCACACAATACGCCTATTTTTAGGTCCTTGAGCTGTTTTCCTGTTTTGGTATTGATTGTTTTGGTTATTTTATTGTTCCATAAGGCACTGCGTGGTCGCACACCAGAGATGCTTTTGCCTCCGAGGCTCCATGTTTTCATGCATCCAGACGCCGTGTCCCGGGAACGCCTGGAGCTAATTACTTCAAATGTGGCCATAACTAATGCAAAAATACATCCGTTTGTGTTGCTGCTGCTCAGAAACCCGGTTCACACTGAGACAGTAACTAGCAGCACGAACCAGCCACACTGAAGAGATGCCGTTCTGGAAACACAGTGAACTGATATTTTGAGGCAGTATTTTAAGTATTATTGTGTTTTTGTGGAGCGCTTGGTGCTAAATGCTAAACATGTGCAATGAAAATGCATTTGCCTGATAAATAGTTTTTTGTAATAAGAATGTACGAACAGTAGGGGGGGTCTGAATCCGCAGCATCGGTCCATAAAAGACAAGTAACCTGACACAACAGTGCACGACAAAGCTGCATTATAGACCAGGTTAAAAAACTAACTTGTATCTTTTTGTTTAATTTAAGCCTGAGCCCTGGTTAATAACTGATACACTTATGGCACAGCTCAAATTGAACAAGTTTCAGGTTCGCCTGAAAAAAAGCACTTGTATTGAACTTTTGTTTTTTTATTAATGCCTGCCTTGGCCTAAAAATACGCCACATACATAGAACAACACGTTTTGCATGTCCCCACAACATGTTTTACTTCGATTGAGTGAAGCAGGCCAGCATAAATAGGTCTGATTCAAGCAAAATGTAGATTTTCGGAACCAGCAGTTGCATTGCTGTATTACAATTATATATACTATATAACTAAATATTAACTATATATTCACTTTTCTTATCACTAAGAGTGTTCAATAATCCTAATAAAGCAGTTTGACACCATTTGGAATAATTTTGAGCAGTTATGAGTGTCATATCTGTCAATCACAAAAATATATGCATAATAATATGTGTGTATGTGACCCTGGTAAGGCCTGTGATTGGCCGATTTATTCATGGGAGACCTTTTTGGATGCGGGATAGTCCAACGGGAGCCATGCGGGGGTGTTTGATATATCCGTGTCTGTTTACTGACTAAAAATCGCGAAATTCTGACTGAACCCCCCCCTGTGTACATGGATTGGTCCACCTCACAGAATCGGCTGCCGCTTTGTCATTCATTCGGCCAGCGCATTGATATCAGTCACACACATGCAAGAGGACCTACAGGAAGCAGCTGCGCCAAAATCCGCTGGATTAAATCCGTTTTTCATCACCAAAACCATCAAAATGTAAGTTGTTTTTTTTTACCAAATTTGTTTTCGGGTGACCTGTGGGTGATGTTGACATATATATCCATAACTTTTGAACGGTTTGAAAGAGAGTCATTTCGAAAACGCTACGCGATTCCCGGTCGAATCACGGCCCTGCTGGATATGCTGCATCCGCCATGAACGCTGGCGTTTTCTCATGAGAGACCATTAGACCCATAGTACACAGTTTTTTGCCAAAAAAAACGTGGTATTCAGGTAAAACTTATAGTGTTCTTCTAGATATGATCTTAATTCATGTATAATTGTGTTTTGCAGTGTGTAAAATGGCTCCCATGGTTATTTTGCCCAGAATCTCTTTGTTACACAGGTGTTTTTTTTATTATTATTATTTTTTTTATTATTCGTTTTGCAAAAGTGAATTGTACACAGAGTACACGTGTGTACCCCCGCTACGTCCCCTTTAAAGGGGACCCTCGACATTAGAGTCAAATGTTTTTACTGAGACCAAACTTGTCCAGCGAATCAGAAACAATGGTGTCTGGCCTTAATTCGTATACTGTGGTGTACCGTCATCACTGTTTTTACAAAACAAACACATTTCCATATTAAGTGTAATGTATTTTTTCAGTCACTTATCCATGAACTACAATCTATCCATGAGCCGAGTCTCCTCAACGTGAACTGAACGAGTGTCGTGACTCACTACTTGCAGTGTTATTGTAGAGCTAAGATGGGAGATTAAGACGCGCGCAGTGAGTGAGTGCAGCCAGATCTCTTTCCAAAGAGCAAATGAGAATGTGTCGCTTGAATAGATGAGAGAATGTAATTGCCATCCCGGTTGGCACAGGTGAAGCCTTAATACCTCACTCTGGCACGCTGAGAGCTTTTGATTACATGCATCTAATTGCATTTGCGTGCAAACATGCATGTGTGATGGATTTCACAGTTAACAGCAGGCATGTGGACCACAGCAGGGATTCCACTGATTACCAGGCCTCGCAGCAGAGATAATTGACTCCTTTTTGAAAGAGGAAACTATTGATCAGTTACAATGAACAGAACATCTTCATCCCCAAAGGTGATAATTCATTTGGGTATTCTATGTTTTCATCTGGCACCAACCTCCGGGTCTGAAAAGTGAAGCCGATGCTTCATGTCTTTAACCTGCATTCTCTCTAGTGTCCACCAGGGGGCGACTCCTCTGGTTGTATAGAAGTCTATAGAAAATGACTCTACTTCTCTCTTGATTTATTCCCTCAGTAAACATTGTAAACATGAGTTTATGTCTCAATCTCTAGTTTCAAGTCTTCTTCAATACAGCATGATGTTCATTTAGTACATGATGGTCCATTTAGAGTCACACAGACCATAAAGCAGGGGATGCTTTAGGGCGGGGCTACACGGTGATTGACAGGTCGTATACGGCGTCTCTACGTCGCTCCTCTTCAGTCCAGATATTGTCACTTCCTGTTCATTGGTTGCCAAAAAAACACGTCCGCATCGGCTTCACTCGGCAGAACCAGAGCAGCATATTATTCTCGAATTACAACGGGCCGGTCTGATGTGTGTTGAGGTGTGTGGTTCTTCTGGTGTCGTATACATGCGATTGGATGAAGCAGAACACAGTGAACGTTGGTGCGTAATGGCACCGCGCTCTAATGAACCACAAGCTGCCGATGCATCAACACGTGTTCTGACCGTGGACAACAGACCGGTGAGGAGAAGCTCTGAGAAAGGTGATTGTTGAATCCATGGAAACTCAGTTGTTGAGCGAATGAAGGCCCTGTGAAGCGTGCAAACATTGCAAACTACTTATTTTGTTAGTAACTGAAGGTGAAGTGTGCACATACATCTTCTCTGTATTGTCTGTAGCGCTTCTTCTTCCCTGCACACCGCTCCTCTCTGAAGTCCTGAGTGTGAATGTGTCAGCCTCTTCGCCTTCACATCCTACCTGCAGCCCACACTCCAATTTCCCCTTTTCCTTCAAATACCTAGAATTAAAGAACAGCCTTGAGCCATTGTTACTGCAAATAAATAAAAGTCCAGCACATCACTGCGTTCATGGTGCAGGAACAGGACATGCTCAACGGCCATGAGTTGTGTACACAGAGCAAAGAACATGAAAAACACATAACGTGATGTATTGATATACTTTATTGTACCGTGTTGTACTGTAGCGTTTGCTGTTGAACTGTACTGATAATATTAAATTGTCATAAGCTGCCCACGGACGACAAGGAGCTCTCTGTAGCTAACTGGCACATTTACATTGAGGTTGAAACTGAAATGTTGATTAATGTGCACTGTCCCTGGTAAATACATATATACATTATAGCCAATGCATGGACACATTAATACAGCATGTAAAAACAATATTCAGGCGATGTCCCACCTGGATGGGGACGTGAATCCCTGTTCTCTCTCTTCAGTCTGTGGCTTTGAAAGGAAGGAGACGTTCGTTCATGTGAGATGTGATGATGTCTTACATTGTGATGAGTCATCTCAGCCGCCTGCAGCAAGAAGAAACTTAAATATGTGTTTTTGTCAAAACCACTTCTTCACTATTATGATGTATTAGAGACGGGAAGGATGCAATCAGATGTTATGTAACTGCTGTCACTGATGTCACCACAAGCTTCTGAGAATGAACTGAATGCAACAACAAACTACCTAAAGCACACATCTGGTGCACGGTGGAGGGAAATAACACCAAGAACGACGTAGAGACGCTGTATACGTCTCTGATAGAGACCTGTCAATCACTGTGTAGCCCCGCCCTAAAGCATCCCCTGCTTTATGGTCTGTGTGACTCTAAATGGACCATCATGTACTAAATGAACATCGTGCTGTATTGAAGAAGACTTGAAACTAGAGATTGAGACATAAACTCATGTTTACAATGTTTACTGAGGGAATAAATCAAGAGAGAAGTAGAGTCATTTTCTATAGACTTCTATACAACCAGAGGAGTCGCCCCCTGGTGGTCACTAGAGATAATGCAGCTTTAACACATGAAGCTTTGGCTTACATGTGTAACATGAGGAAGAGCATATAGAATCACAAGAAGAGATTCAATCAGTCTCTTGGCTTCAGAGGCAAGAAAAGCGGTTTTGATCATACGGACATTATGCTGATTATGATATTGGATAAAGATAAAAGAAAGAAAAGTTTTACAGTTTGTTATATAAGATGCATGTTATGCAAGTGCTAAGGGAGAGCATACGTATTCTGAGGACACACCAGAGGTGTGTGTGTGTGTGTGTGTGTGTGTGACCCAGAGAGCTGGGTTTTGGGTGTCTCGATGTCTGGGAGACGGTCGCTGAGTCAACGAAATGATGAGACACGATGATGCGATGAAGTGCAGCGAAGCAGCAGAGGGAGGAAATGGAATTCAAGCAATATGATGGAAAATGAGAGAGAATGAGTGAAACTTAGGAGATGGAGATAATTGGAAGAAGTCGGCAGATAGAGCTAACAAAAAAAGAGTGATTCACAGACATGGAGTGAGCGATGGAGAGCGAGACGAGGGGTGACAGTGGAGACGAGGAGATGGGGAGTAAGAGATTCAGGGTTGGCAGGAAATGGAGTGGTCGGATGAGAAAAGCACAAAAGGGAGGGAGGAGGAGGAGCCATGGACTCTGGATGCTCCGCTCTGGTGCGTTCAAACAAAAGAACGAAAGAAAGGTTCAGGCAACAAAACCACTTGGTTAGGTTTTCAGAAACACATGATTGTGCTTTAGAATTAGTCCGTAAACTAAGTCAAATTTAGACGTAAGTACAGAAAACATCACGAACATAACTCGACAACACTGTAAGACACAAACACAGGTCTGCTGGTGGAAAGTCCTGTCTGTTTGACCCACCATGTGCATTTTATTTCTGCTCTGTCTAGTGTGTCATCACATCTGAGCGTCTTAACAACGACACAGATTGTAATTGCTTGAAAGCCCGGTTTGTTTCTTACGGACGCTCTGGGAATAAAAGGGTCTTTTGACGTCGTATACGGAGCGACCACTATTGAAATACGCAGGACTTTCACCCAGCAGAACGCTGCTTTTATCCGGTGTGAAGCCAGAAGTAAATGATGAGCTTGCACTTTTCTTTAGATACTGTTACGTAACTTTTCAAATGACGAAATATAACAAACGTCCTCTGACGGCAGATTCATCTTCTGCGTCTCATCTTTGTGTTGATAGAAACGTTTGATCGATGCAGATAGAACTCTATGCAGACGATCACGCAGTGTTTCCAGCTTTGCCTTTCATTCAACAACTTGCTTTGTGCCGAGTCTGCGTCTGTGTGAACATTAAACTGCATTCAGAAGCATGGATTCAGATCAGCACCCCACACAGTCTACATAGTGTCCATGAAGAGAGAGATCATCATTATTAATACTATTTAAAGTAACCTTTTGGTAGAAGTCCTCAGCAGCAGCTTGTTGTAGATCCATGACCACCAATGCTTTAACAGGCTTATAGCTCGTCAGAGTTGTATTCTTTATTTAATCCTATTATTATACTGAAAACACTGATTCCCATGAATTGCCTGTTGCCCAACAGGTCTCCCTCATCGCTACCCTTCCTTGTCCTTCGTGTAATCTACATGTTCGATGTCTCCGGCTGGATCTCTCCAACTGAGCCGAGATGAGCGGGAGGACGGACGTGTCCCGCGAAAAGTAAGGAAGCGTCATTATAATCCGGGTCTTGATGAGCGAGAGATTAGGACCTTAGGCATCGCTCTACCTCGAGGCTGAAGGTATTGCAGGAGCTATATCCCTATCGGGAGATAAACTGCAGGCCCTGTGACAGCTGGAAGCCTTATCGGTTCACTATCGCATAATAATGAGAGGATGGTTCCTCCAGACTGCAAGAAAAAAGACAGATCGGGGAAAAACATCCGTTTCTCTGCTTTTATGGAGAACTGCTGTCTTGGCGTGATGCCCGTGACCCTCGCTGGGCGTTGGGAGAAGTGTTTGATGTACGAGGAGAAAAGCCAAAGACAGCGATCACACACCTGAATAATGTAAACATCAAATATATATACATGACAAATAACTAGTTCACTGTACGTCTCACGCACCATAAACGCCACATCCCAAATATGATCAAAAACAGTGTGCGACTCATAACCGCGAGACCAGGATGCATGATGCATTCAGGGCCCGAGCAACCGACAACGTCGGGCCAGCGAAGGCCCTATTGAAATTCTACTCGTTTAGGTAAATGTACGCATATTTGGAGGACTTGCCATGCATGAAAACTCACCAAATTTGGGGACTTGTCAGGCCTGGTGAAAATAGCCATCTGAAAAAGAATGCATCTTTCTGTGTAAAGAAATGGCTCTCTAGCGCCCCCTACAAGTCGGACCGGCGACGCCGCTCGGCCAGTATGTCCAATTTACTTGAAATTCAACACACATGTCCAAATCCGCGAGATCTAAAAAAAAGCCTCTCAGACCCCTAAGCTCCGCCTCCTTAGATTTTCCGCCATCTTGAATTTAGTGAAAAACACATTTTTGCAAACTCCTCCTACACGCTGGGTCCGATTTCTATATAATTTAATGTGGATCATTAATGGACCTATATCATCTAAAGTTATCAAAAGCTTTTTTATATATCTTAGCGTTTACAAGATACGGACCAACTCCAAAGCACCTCGGATAAAAAGGATGGAAGCAACACGGCTTGCAAATTCCACACGTTTCCTTTTTAACGCAACATGTAAACGGTGTTTCAGGAGTTGAAACCGGGGACTGCAGCTCTCTCAGACCAGAACTCCAGTTCACTGGACAAGTGGACTTCACTGCCTGAGGCACTGGGGTTGTTATCACAGCTGTAGCTCTAGATTGGTTCACTTATCTGTACCACACGGGTGGTTTTGCATATTTTAACCCATTTACCAGAAACCACGCTAACTTTAAATGACTTCTGGCCATTGCACAATGTCTAGAGTGCGACAGCTGTTTGATAAATCCTAATCATGAGTCATCATTAAGCCTTGACCCGGTTTTATCATTGTTAAAGCAAGTGAAGGTACGGATTGATTTGAAAAGTCTGGTACACTCGACGTCTCGGGCACAAGAAAAATCCACATCAAAACTCGTCTGAGGCGAAGATTGAGCACACGGGATGAGGAGCGTGCATTGTGAATGATGGCACACCTTCCTTTGACATGTCCGAATGCAAAGCAGAGAAAAGAATAATGGCGATTCGGCGTTTCACTATGATAGTCTCTTTTTTCCCCTCCGAGTTGAAGTGAGTGAAGCTTCTGATATTGCACCCAGGCTGGCAGGCGTGACCGTTCTTTATTAAAGTGCATCAGTGATGAACCGCCCTCATGCATGAGTCATACATCAATAACAGCCTCACTTTACATATGATCTGATATGACGATACATAGAAGTGATAATGTGTAGCAATATATAATATTACATTTTACAGACACCCCCCCCACAATTTCACAAATCACCAGGGGAGGTCAGTCCACCGGCTCCTGCAGCTCGTTGCATATTTGAATTACGTGTAATCTAATTCACTACGCTGCCAGACGGAGAATCAAATTAGACTAATATCCGGAGCTGGAGAGTGGCAGGTCCATGTAAGGGAGATAGCATCTTAATGTTCACAGACAAAACTATTTATATTGGCAATGTAGTGCAATTTGGTTCAATGCGGTACGCAGACAGTCATTCTAAATAAAGCAGCGTTCAGTTCTGAGACCCTCAGCTCCTTTAAATCAAGATTGAAGACTTTTCTGTTTGCTGCTGCCTTTAATTGAACCACATTTAATTAATATATTAATCAATTTCCTGCATTTCTGCATTTTATTTCTTGCACTGTTTTTTTTTTAAATGTTTTAATGCAATTAATGTTCTTAATTGTTTCTAAATCTCCTTTTCTTTTGTCTTATGTTTTGATGCTTTTAATGGTTTTATGTGAAGCACTTTGAATTACCTTGTTGTTGAAATGTGCTATACAAATAAACTTGCCTTGCCTAAAATGAACGGTTGGTGTTTTTCGGGAGTTAGCCGAGGACAAAGAGAGGCCCGGCTTCGGTCCAGACGGACGCATTCTTCCCATTTAGAGAAGAGTAATTAGGTCCAAGAAAAATCCGAACGCAGGAGATATAATACAAAGATTAATAAATAGATTGAATATTGGATCAAGTAAAAAAAAACAGAGGATAGTCCGTGACACTGAGAACGATGTAACAGTGCGATTGTAAATGACAGGAACATCCCAGCTACCAAAACCTGAACAACTTAACTTCATTATCTGCAGCTGGTCACCTGAATACATGCCGTCAGGGTTTAACTGCCTGTGTACACAAGGACACAAGTGTATTCATCAAATGTAAAACGTGCACAGCTGTGTTAATTCATTATCTGCCTCATCGGAGTATGTTTTAAATGTTGAATATGAAATATGAATTAAATATGCTCACAATACCAGCACACTGAATAGGATCAGTGTGCTGGTATTAATGCTCTTTGCTTATTATTATCATCTGCTTCCTCACCTACACAACCAACATGTTGACTCAGAGTTTAAGTCATTCGTAATGCTAGTTCGTGGTGAATACTGTCAGACACTGTCCTACCAAGACAGACATTTAAACACCTAATGGCCTATATATATATATATATATATATATATATATATATATATATATATATATATATATATATATATATATATATATATATATATATATATATATATATATATATATATATATATATATATATATATATATATATATATATCTCTCTATCCTGTCCTATTTTTTTAACTTAGCAACCAATCTACTTCCTGTTTACACCGGCACCATCACGTCCAGTGTACGTGACGAGTCACGTGATGTTTGTTTTCAGGCGTTTTAGTCTGGACGGAGATCATCTCCATAACTTGAAAACGGTGGCGTGACGGAGGAAACGCGTTGTTCTGCGTGACTCGCGGCGCTACTGTAACGATGAATACAAGCAAAGAAAGGGACGACACAAGCCGTGATATTCTCAGGAGTGGAATCCTGAATCATATTTATTGATCATTCTACTCTACCCCAGAACAAACGACGGGCCCTTGGATATTATAACACTTTCCATACAATCCCCAATATTTGTGAAACAACACAAATTACCAAAATATGTAAACATTTTTCACAATGCACCTGAAGACAACAATAATAATTATAATATAATATTTCAAAATCTATATATATATGATATATATATCAACATATATATCAACATATATGTACACCGCTTCACATTCTGCCTTGTTTGTGTCTTAGAAACTGGGGGGGGGGGGGGATGTATGTGATTGTATGTGACAGCGTCAACAAGGCGTTCTGACATTGCACATCTCCCGAGGACAGAGCGTCTTCTTTTCAGACAACAGCAGAATAAGGATTCCACAGAAGTGCTGACACACTGTGCAGGCGACCACGCACAGTTCTGACGTATCAGCACTTTCATTTCTCTGCGATTAAGCGGATCAAACACTTCTGATACTTTAGATTTCTTGATATTGAATTCTGCACATCTCCTAATCATCTTCAGACAACAGTCACTAATACATTCCATTACTAATTGGGAGGTAGAGACAGACAGCTTCATAGAAGCTGCATACATACAATAACACCACAACAGACTACATTTCCCACTTGGACTACAGTGTCCCCAGCGACGCCATTGTTGGACATGGAGCCTAACTGATAGCGTCCATTGTGTTATGGCTGTGTAATACTTTGCTTTTAAGATATGAGCTCCGCTAAGTCTCACTGAAAGGAGCTGAAGGGAAACGGACTCCAGCTGCAGCGAGCGGAGCTCCAGACCCGGAGCCGGTTTTGCACTAAAACCCTGGAATAGGACACATTCATAGAAACACCTTCAAAGCTGAAGTAACACAGAGACACATCTTCACCACCAGCTCACCCTCTGAAGGAGAAGCAGGTTTAGCTGCTCGCTGGATGAATGGATGGACTGCAAGAGCCTTCTCCATCCCTACGTACACGTTGAGGCTGATGTTCATGGGAATATATGAATCAAATTTGGCATCTTTACATACACATATTATCTACATACATGCAAACCAATGTCTACATGAAATCCCTGACATCTGACATATATATATATATGTATGTGTGTGTGTGTGTGTGTATGTATATATATATATATATATATATATATATATATGCACATTGTTTAAAATAAGAAAGCAGTGGCGATGACCCGGGTGGTGAATGGCTGACTCAGCATATGCACCCGGGTACTTGCAGTGTTTGTTCCTCGAGTCGAACAGAATAGAAAAAAAACCGACATCAGAATCAGATTTTCACAGTTATGTCTTCCTGGTTTTGTAACGTTGTCTTCTCCGCCCGAGAGTTTGGGCGGAAAACAAACAAAGTCTTTGATATGTACGTCATTTAATGGTAACCTGCATATTGGTATAAAAACATCCGAGAGAACGGAACCTTTTGGTTTGACAGAGTGTTAAAGTGACCTTTGGCTCCAGCGTGACGCTTGCATTTCACAGATCCTTCAGCTCGTCCGCCCTTTTTCTCCGAAATCTTGCGCGGCCGACATAAAACCAGCAACGTCTTTCACAGATCAGAGCAGGAAGTACAATCACAGAGTTTTGTACCATGCACAGTTAGCAGGCGGCTTATCGCCACAGAGCAAGAACCAGTAACGAGCTGCGACCCGGTACATCGTGCAGCTGTGTACGATGGCTGTTGGATACAAAGATGAAATCAGTAATGTCTCAACACATCTTCAAAATAATCGACATCGTATAAACGTGAGTGGAAAGGCATGTTTTCTCTTTCTGTCGTGTCAGCCGAGGGGTTGAAACGCACCGTGGCTCCACGAAGCCTCCGGTTAACAATCCACACTTGAGCTCCTCAGCTCCGGGTGAATGTTCTGCTCGCCGGGCATCGTTTTATTGGAATAATGTTGGCAGGCGCTGAAGCGAAGCCTGATGTCTGAACAACAGGCCCTCTCTTTTCCAAGATGAGCACCACAGGCAAGCGGCCCGTGTAAGGAGCATCTCATTAGTCCAGTTTTGAGTCATATTTCCATAGTTTGACAACATTACTGTTGATGCTGATAACATATAATGAACCTACATAAATTGATCAAAAATCTCGACGACATTGCTGAAGAGTAGTTCGATAAAGGATGCAAGTGTCGCCTTATAACAGTTTTAAACAAATAAACTTATTTAAAAGAGAAAATGAATGGAAAATTAAATCTCCACACAATATCTGAATGACTCGCGTTGGTTATAAAACAAGTTTAAAAGAATAAATATATTCAAAGTGTCACACTTTGTTGAAGTAGATCGTCACAATGTTTCCAGATCGCAGGAATTACTTTGGTGATCAAATTGTTATCATAACTTATATATAAATATATCAATCACAACCAAAACTATGAAAATAAGTGCCAAATTGTAATTAATAGTATTATTTTTAACTTTCTGCTGCTCATTTTTAACTTGATTGCAGCTGATCTTCCACATGGACACACCTTTTCTCTTCTTGTCTAGAGTATGAGACTAAAAGACATTTTAAAGCAAAGTCAGCCACAGAACTACAACCCTGTTGTTCATAAATATAATATTACTGTTCGACAAAAAGAAACATGACCTTTCGCTGACGTTTAACCTGATCAGTGTCTTCGTTGTGTATTTCTGTCTGGATTTCACATCAGAAAAGCAACGCGCGTCATCCGTACAAAACGCCGACGTGTGAATATCCAGCACGACGTCGTTCTGCACAGTTTTGAAATGTGTGGCTCATTTTAGCTGAAGATCCTCAGGAACTCGACATTTCGGAACATTTTGTGATGAATCTTCAAACGCTGTCGTGAACGTTGTTGTTCAGAGTTCTCCACAGAGAGCACGCTGAGGGGGAATGGAGCCCGTTGAGTGTTACAGCTTTAGTTACTCTGCCTCCAACTGCTCATGCACTCAACACGCCCCATTAGACATCATTGACATTGACGACAGCTCTTTGCAGCGGATTCAACACAACACCCTGGTTGTACTTTGTATGTGAAGCATAAAGCACGGGCCTCAACAACGAGGAGACGGTTATCCAATCCGATGGCACCAGCAACCTCCAATTTCATGCATGCATCATGAATACCCATCAAACATCATCAAAGACAGTACGTGTAATAAATACATAACGGATGATTCAGAGAGTAGAAAGTTGTGATTGACAGATCTGTTGTCACATGTTTGCTGTTCGGCTCGCTTTTCTTTCTGTGTTGGCTTCTAACTTTGTGGTCTTTTCGTTTTTTTTTGGCAGTATCGCGTATTTGAGGCATGACAGAACTTTGACCTTAAATGTTATAACATGTTTATTTTCCTTTAACCCTCTGAACCCCAAAACCTGCCGGCGGGATTAAGAAGCATGTTTAATACTTAAACAATCGGCAAACTACACCGATTATCAGATCCAGAAGCTGTAAAAAAACGTCATTATCGTCAGGTTTTTCTCTTTCCGACGGTCCTCGAACATATCGTGGGAAAGGAACGCTTCTGTCAAAACTAGTAGCCAAAACTGTGATTAAAATTGTGATATTTCATCTAAAACACTCTACTCTACGTGTCTCATTTAAAATCGTGCCCTGAATAAACCTTTTGCTTGAACCAGATCGTGTAAAAAACATAAAATTCTGAGTTCATCAACGCTACTAGGAAGTCATGACTGACTTGGCTGATTTAGTCACGTGACAAGAATTGTGTGAAACGTCGTCTGAACTTCATGCTGCTGAACACAGAGCAGAGAGGAGCGGCTGTAACAATGTAAATAGCTCGATGAATGTATCACGTAGAGCCTCCATTGTGTTTTTCAACATCGGTAACACTTGTGGAGAAATGTGTGTATAGCTTTCTCTTCTGGCCATGATTGTGCTGTTTCCATAGACTGCATGGGATTCAGAGGGTTAATCAATCTTTATCTTTTTGTTTTTCATTACGTTTTTGCAATTATCGTCTTTCAACCTTCACTTTAGCCATCTTTTTCTCCATCACTCGTCTTTTTTTTCTGTCTGTCTCTACAGGAAGTCGCTCTGCTCATTGGAGAGCTGACTGACAGCGACCTCACTATTCGTTGATCCTTGAAGGATCCTGGCAGTCTGCCGGGGGCTGTGTTCTGTGTTCTGTGAGGTTCTCTGTGGCGCCGGTGGCTCTTCCAGGGCAGGGACAGTGTCTGCAGGCCCTGTGGTTCTCTGGCAGCCCGTTTGACAACCGGGTGGAGTTGCACTCTTCTTTGTGATCGGAATGTCTGCAAGTTCCCTTCTGCGCCGAGCCGTGCGAACACAGACATCCACCGAGTGTCGTCCTGCACAGGGCCACATCCCGACACAGGGACTTGCGGAAGTTGGGCTTGAAGACCAGATAGACAATTGGGTTGTAAAGGGTGGAGGACTTGGCAAAGATGGCGGCCAGAGCAAAAGCCATGGGCGGCACATGTGTTGGGTTACCAAACGCCGCCCACATGGACACAGCCGCGTACGGACTCCATGCTGTCAGGAAACCGATGCAGACTGCCACGGAGAGCTGGAGAGAGGACGCAAGATACAAAAACGTCAAGTAAACACAAGTTACTTTAGGTCAATACAGTCAACCGGTTCTCACTCCAAAGGCGTCAAATTATTCAGCTTGGTCAATGCTCCTCGCCGTCTGACACCGACAAACTTGCGTACTTCAGCAACTTAACTTCCGTAGTTATTTTAACCAAAACAACGATACTTTTCCGAAACCTAACTAAGTATTTCACCATCTTTAATTAAACCTAACTCAGTGTTTCACCATCTTTTATTAAACCTAACTCAGTGTTTCACCATCTTTTATTAAACCTAACTCAGTGTTTCACCATCTTTAATTAAACCCAACTCAGTATTTCACCATCTTTAATTAAACCTAACTCAGTATTTCACCATCTTTAATTAAACCTAACTGTTTCACCATCTTTAATTAAACCTAACTAAGTATTTCACCATCTTTTATTAAACCTAACTCAGTGTTTCACCATCTTTTATTAAACCTAACTCAGTATTTCACCATCTTTTATTAAACCTAATTCAGTATTTCACCATCTTTAATTAAACCTAACTCAGTGTTTCACCATCTTTTATTAAACCTAACTCAGTATTTCACCATCTTTTATTAAACCTAACTCAGTGTTTCACCATCTTTAATTAAACCCAACTCAGTATTTCACCATCTTTAATTAAACCCAACTCAGTATTTCACCATCTTTAATTAAACCTAACTGTTTCACCATCTTTAATTAAACCTAACTAAGTATTTCACCATCTTTTATTAAACCTAACTCAGTGTTTCACCATCTTTTATTAAACCTAACTCAGTATTTCACCATCTTTTATTCAACCTAACTCAGTATTTCACCATCTTTAATTAAACCTAACTCAGTATTTCACCATCTTTAATTAAACCTAACTCAGTATTTCACCATCTTTAATTAAACCTAACTCAGTATTTCACCATCTTTAATTAAACCTAACTAAGTATTTCACCATCTTTAATTAAACCTAACTAAGTATTTCACCATCTTTAATTAAACCTAACTAAGTATTTCACCATCTTTAATTAAACCCAACTAAGTGTTTCACCGTCTTTAATTAAACCTAAGTATTTCACCATCTTCAATTAAACCTAACTCAGTATTTCACCATCTTTTATTAAACCTAACTAAGTGTTTCACCATCTTTAATTAAACCCAACTAAGTATTTCACCATCTTTAATTAAACCTAACTCAGTATTTCACCATCTTTAATTAAACCTAACTCAGTATTTCACCATCTTTAATTAAACCTAACTCAGTATTTCACCATCTTTAATTAAACCTAACTAAGTATTTCACCATCTTTAATTAAACCTAACTAAGTATTTCACCATCTTTAATTAAACCTAACTAAGTGTTTCACCATCTTTAATTAAACCTAACTAAGTATTTCACCATCTTTAATTAAACCTAACTAAGTATTTCACCATCTTTAATTAAACCTAACTAAGTATTTCACCATCTTTAATTAAACCTAACTAAGTGTTTCACCATCTTTTATTAAACCTAACTCAGTATTTCACCATCTTTTATTAAACCTAACTAAGTATTTCACCATCTTTAATTAAACCTAACTAAGTATTTCACCATCTTTAATTAAACCTAACTCAGTTGTTTCCTTTGAAGAAGAAAGTTTATTTTTAAAAAGACCGGCTGTGTAACAAGCTGAAATTGACACGTGTTGCTGGACTTTTGTAGGAGAACCATGAGGAGTACACATGTCACATGACATCATTTCTAGATGTCACATGACATCATTTCTAGATGTCATGTGATTGGTTTCACGAGGATGTTGTTGGTGTTGATGCGTTGGACACTGAACCTCAGTATTCACCTTAATGATGAGCGCGTGTGCGTTGGCGGTCTTGTTCTGCGCGGACATGTGCTGCTGCACGTTCTGCCGGGAGCCCCGGACGGTCAGCAGGATGAAGGTGTAGGACAAGAAGATGACGGTGCAGGGCGCGATGTAGCAGAAGAAGAAGAGGCAGACGATGTAGCTCATGGCGGCAGAGTCCCGGCTCGGGGCTTCCCAGTTGACGCAGCACGCCGTGCCGTACGGCTCGACGCCGTACTCGCCCCAGCCCGACAGCGGACCCACTGCAAACACCCCGGCGTAGCACCAGACCCCGCCCACCAGCACGCAGGCGTGGCAGGAGGAGAACTTGTTCCCTGAGGAAGAACAGGGCAGAACAGGGTAGAGGCAGAGGAGGGAGAGATTACTGACAGAGGAGGACATAGAGGAAGGACACGAAAACAACGGCATAGCAACAATATAGAGGAGGAAGGAGGAGGAGGAGGAAGGAGGAGGAAGGAGGAGGAGGAAGGAGGAGGAGGAGATTACTGACAGATGAGGACATAGAGGAAGGACACGAAAACAACGGCATAGCAATAATATAGAGGAGGAAGGAGGAGGGGGGAGGGAGGAGGAAGGAGGAGGAGGAGGAGGAGGAGGAGGAGGAAGGAGGAGGAAGGAGGAGGAAGGAGGAGGAGGAGATTACTGACAGATGAGGACATAGAGGAAGGACACGAAAACAACGGCATAGCAACAATATAGAGGAGGAAGGAGGAGGGGGGAGGGAGGAAGAAGGAGGAGGGAGGAGGGAGGAGGAGGAGGAGGAGGAGGAGGAGGAGGAGGAGGAGGAGGAGGAAGAAGGAGGAGGAGGAGATTACTGACAGATGAGGACATAGAGGAAGGACACGAAAACAACGGCATAGCAACAATATGCGAGGAGGAGGAAGGAGGAGGAAGGAGGAGGAGGAAGGAGGAGGAGGAAGAAGAAGGAGGAGGGAGGAAGGAGGAGGAAGGAGGAAGGAGGAGGAGGAGGAAGGAGG
>CM051697.1:3071022-3146022 GCA_028022725.1 Lycodopsis pacificus | reverse complement strand
GGGTAGCGTGACAATATTACATTACTACGCACACAACCTGCTCGTTATACAAAGTCATGTAGTCTACTGACTGAACACACACACACACACACACACACACACACACACACACACACACAGAGAAAGCAGCTGCTCAGCTGTTGGAATCACTTGTATTTTTAAACCGGCTGTTCAGTGAGGACACACCGAGTGAGGGGAATGACGTGAACTTGTCACAACGAAGCATTGGCAGGTTAACCATCACGAGGATACATTTTCCAATCTCTTGTCGATTCTTCTATATTTTATTTCATGAATATTTATCTGAACCTTCATTATGTGAAAGTCACGCTCTCGGTTTGGGAGTTGTGAACGGGTTAGTGAAGGCTCTGACCCGACCAGTATGATGAGACTCATTCATCATGTCACACGTGTGATGATGATGCTTGATTCTATCATTCAGTCCAATTATAACCACAGTTTTCACACTGCAACGCTTAGCAGAACACGTGAAGATAAATATTGCTCCATACTTCTGACGTAAACACTTTTAAAAACACCAAATTCCAATCAGTTCAAGTCTAAGTCTAACTTCTCTTTGGCTGCTCTGACACGACACAAAGCACAAACATGTTGGACAAGTCCCTGAAGTGCTCAATGACAAAGTCACTGCGCTGTGCTGGGAAAGGAAACCACCTCTGACCTTCACTGAAAAGACAGCCGATTGCTAAACATTCGATGGTCCACGCTGTTCTTCAGCTGTGAGGAAGGCGTTGTGCTCTTCAGATCCAGCGTGGCATCGTCCATGAGGCCTGTCCTGTGACTCCTGTTAACATACAACCGATTGATGCCAACTTACCCCGGCAGCCGTGTCTCTATAAGGTTTCTGATTCAATGACTGCTCTGTTTCAAATGTGGAGCACTTATTGTTTCTCTCATTGGCAATGCTCAGTGCAAGATCCTAAATCAAAAACATCTTTGTGCCAAAGTATTTGGTTCACACTCCGGCACCGAAAGACGAAGTCTGTGTTTGATGTGCATCCCCTGACTGCACATGCCGGCTTCCCTCAATCCTCATTCACGTATTACCAATCACAGAAAATGATCTCGTTATGAGGACAGAGTGAGCCAGTGAGACCTCTGCAGAAGCAAACAGCTGTGCGAGCAGAAGGGCATATTAAAGGGCCCACACATCTGCCCACACTGAAACTATAATGAATGTTCCTTCATTATGCTCTCCTACACAGTGACCTCTTCCATTGATGTCTGAGTACAAAGTGGAAAGGAGGCGTTCTTCTCAGTGTGTAGAAGTGAGCATGAATGCATTTCAATGACTGCATGATGCACTCCATAACCATGATCAATGATGTACCCTTGACCGTTTTTGTCTGGAATATTCGCATATTTCACAACTCCAGATGTTAGACTTAACGTGCTCCGTCAACAAACCAGCAGCAAGGAAGGAAGGAAACAGCGTATTATCTGCAGCAGCACGACAAACACGTGATGTAAACTCCACAGAGCAAGGACACACACACACACACACACACACACACACACACACACACACACACACACACACACACACACAGCCAGCGGTCAGTCTGCTCATAAAACATCACCGTCCTCAGTCGAAGCTCCTTCATCTCTTTGTCATCTCTCCAGCAGCTACTTTCATTATGAACACGCTGACAATCGTCTCAATAATTTCGTCTCCTTAATATCAGAAAATAGTCAAAACGACCCGTCAGACCAGAGCTAGCGATAACGCCTTGTTCTGTCCAATCAGTCCGTAACCAAAAGATATTAAAGTGATAATGCTACAAAACACCAAAAGCAGAACGTCCGCACATTTGAGAATCCGCAGTCAGCAAATATTTGGCACGTCTGCCTGAGAGAGGATTTTTCAATGATCAACGTAATGCCTTTCCGTTGATCGTTCACTTTTTCTTTCTATTGCTTGTGTTGTCAGAGCAACGGTCCAAACGATATTCCGTCGAATGAAGGCACAATCACGGGAATGTCTCGCACACGACTGCCACCGCACAACAGGGTTCTCTTGTGCTGCTGAACATCGTGTGAATCAGGACTACATGGTGAGAGCAGCAGCAGCATGGGATGTCTGAACATGCATCCTCTCCAAACCACCACATGGCCTCGTGCAACTCCAGCCCTGCCATCCATGGTGTAGCTGTGAAAACCTCAATCACAGGTGGTTTAGTTTTGCTTTTATAAAAGCGTGAACACCGAGTACCTTGTTTGAAGCTTTATTCCTGCTCTGATTAAAGAGAACATAAATCCCATTTGACTTGGTGTTCTGTGCACAGAGAGCCACGCTCTTGTGTTTCACGACCGCGTCTCAGCGCTACAGTTTAACCGCGCGAGCACGAAAACTAAGCGGAATCAATGCGATGAATCAAATCAGACATCTCTTCGGTTCGGCCAGAAATCGAGTTAGCTAATCAGTTCGAGGGTGCGTTTCCCAAACCAAATAGTTAAAACACTCAAATTCTCAAAAGGCTGCTGAACTGTGGTACTTATGAGCTTGATGATAACATAACACATGTTAATGTCCATGAAGTGGCTCTATGCTTATGGAAGTGTCCATGTGAGTTCATAACATGTGACAGCGTCCAGTGAGAGGACACACATAGCACCTCGATGCAGGACGACGTAACGGCAGCGAGTCGCTCGGAGTGCCCCCCGAGCGACAGGCGAGAACAAGTCCCACGTGGGACAGGGAACCACTTCGTTGTCTGTTAATTCAGATTTTAAACAGTTCGTATAGTTTGAAAGACTTCCTGTGACTCACACTTGACATTTACTGCTACGACCGTGTGACGTATTGAACCTGTGCTTACTGTACAGAGAGCGCCAGTCACATGTGGTTTGTAAAGTGTGTATGGAGGTCAGAGGACTGCTATGTCGTGGCTAACGCAATAAACATGACCAATTCCAAGTTCAGTTCACTTCATCAACTGGACAGTGCAACGTGTTGGGTTCACCTTCAGCGCACGTGTGCTCCATAGAGGTTTGACGCTTACAGAGTTCACACAAACTCATCACCAGTCTGGTCAAGTCACATGAAAACAGTCTTTCAAGGCAAAGAACAGAAAGTGTAATAATGTCAAACTGAGAGCAGAGCGGTCATCACTTGATCGCAGCCGACTGGATGTTTGTACACACAGTGAACCCAGAGCCACGGCATCTCTTTCACTCTTCAGTTCCAACGATGTCTTCATGAAGCAATAGCATGCGTGTATGAAATAAAAATAAAAAACTCATCGGGTTGGAGTCAAACATCTTCTAAGAACATGAAGTGTACACCGCCTGCAGTGAATGAAGCGCTGCTGTGTCCTGCTTACCTTCATGAGAGGGTCTGCCGGAGACGGCTGGGGATCATCGGTGTCCAGCGAAGTCCAGAGCACAAGCGCTCAAAGCTTCAGCCCCACGCTGAACACCACAACCAGAGCGGCCGGGCTCCCTCACACACACACACACACACACACACACACACACACACACACACACACACACACACACACCAGGACAGCTGTGTTTGGCTCCTCTGTCTCTCTCTCCTCTCTCTCTCCCTCTCGCCTCTCTCTCTCCTCTCTCTTCTTCTATCTATCAGCCTGCAGCTCCCACTCTCTCCCTCAACCTCTGTTGCTTCGTTCTCCCTCTCATTCCACTGTGTCTTTCTCTCTGACACACACACACACACACACACACACACTGTCAGTCTCAGGCGTGTTTCTCCACTCAGCCCTCTCTCCTTGTAGAACCCTGCATGCTGAACGTCTTTCAAACGATTAGTTTTCCTCTTTTACTTCATTTTCTCTGAGTCTTTTGATTCTCACGTGTTTCCCTCAACCCTTGAATAGTAACAGTATCTCCACTTGCTGCACAATCCTAGCTGGACCCTTACATTACATTTGAATGTCCAACATGCATTATATATACACTTCACAGGGGAACGATACAGTCGAGTGACCGAAGAGGGTAACAGTGAGGGAGCAGCAGCCAGTCAGCATTCACATCATCAAGCTTTAATATCAGTATTGTGAAAAGCTGTGTGTGTACAGTGTGGTAGGTACGACACGGGTAGTTTTGATGTTGAATGTTTAAGAAGAGCAACGCAACTTATTCCTCAATGTGACTTGTTGCTTTATGCACACTTGCATGTTTTGACAAATAGGAGTTTCCTTTCAGAGCGCTGCAAGTCCACATGGACACGTCGCGTAACATGCCTCGAGCTAAAGTGTAGATCAGGAGCTGGACTGGCGCTGCAGAGAGCTCATCATGAGTTTGGACTGTGACATCGTGGGCAAGTCTGTTTCAGTAGAACAGTGTGTCCGTGAAAGTCATCCTTCGTCCACTCGTCTATATTTAGACAAGTTGTTTTCTGCATCTGTACGGTCTAGCAGGGGTGGAGGAGTAAAAATACCACACTGTGAAAATACTCCACTACAGGTTTCTTCATTTAAAAACCTGTGTAAAAGTATGCAAGTGTTTATATACTATGTACGTAACAATAAAGGCACACCCACATGACTACACGCAGTGTGAAGTGCTGCTGTATGTCCCTTCCAATTATACTGTCTGACAAGCACCCAGGAATGCAGACACAAGCCTGAGTTCAGGCTGCTTATAGACGCATGAAATCAATTCATCTAAATGTCACATCATTAGACAGTTATGTAGTTAAACCTTCAAACACTTTTCTCTGCTAAAAGGGCCGTTTTATTAAAGTTACATCACAGCAACAGCCTTTGTTGGTAGAGGCTAATGTAGTAATACGAATTTACCATAATGTCACAAAGGACACACCTGGAGACATTCCAAGAATTAGCCTGCCTCAAAACCTCCACCGTTGTGATAAAAGACGAGGATCACAGGGCGCAATGACAACGGACCCGTTGCCCTGAACTCTCTGGTTGTCAAATGTCTTTTAAAGGTCTTGTACTGTGGGCTTCTCCCAAGTGGGCTCGGGTTCTGTAGTCAGTGTAGCATGAAAGTGAAGTTAGCAAACTAGCAAACTCTCCAAACACTCTTGTCACAGCGTAGGAAAGCAGATTGCTTTTGCCAGATGAGTGACAACTTTGTAACTATTCTCTGTAACTATTGTAGCAGGAAAGTGTGGTGGAATTAGCTAAGTAGCTAAGTGGACAGCTGCTAAATTTGTAAAATTTAGCAGCCAAGCCAATCACAGCACAGTAGCACAAGCCAATCACAGCACAGTAGCACAAACCAATCACAGCACAGTAGCACAAGCCAATCACAGGACAGTAGCACAAGCCAATCACAGCACAGTAGCACAAGCCAATCACAGCACAGTAGCACAAGCCAATCACAGCACAGTAGGACAAGCCAATCACAGCACAGTAGGACAAGCCAATCACAGCACAGTAGCACAAGCCAATCACAGCACAGTAGCACGAGCCAATCACAGGACAGTAGCACGAGCCAATCACAGCACAGTAGCACAAGCCAATCACAGCACAGTAGGACAAACCAATCACAGCACAGTAGGACAAACCAATCACAGCACAGTAGCACAAACCAATCACAGCACAGTAGCACAAGCCAATCACAGCACAGTAGCACAAACCAATCACAGCACAGTAGCACAAACCAATCACAGCACAGTAGGACAAACCAATCACAGCACAGTAGCACAAACCAATCACAGCACAGTAGGATGGGACTAAGCGGAACACTACTGTCCTTTCCCGTAGAATGTTGGCATTTTTAATGAAAAATGACTTCGACAATTTCATAGATTTTCCGAATATATGCTGGTAGATTTTTGTCTGATTGACAAACTGATAATCAGCTACTCGCTGCAGCTCTAATAATAATAATAATAACAAAATAATATTTCTCTGTTATATTTTGTCCGTAGCACAGTTGTCTCTCATGACTCACCTCCTCAGCCTTAACTATCGGCGTGCAGTCTGTAACCTCGACCTCGTTGGACCCTTCCCCGTCGTGGCCTCGGGCCAGATGTCGGTGGATCAGTGAGTTATGGCGCCGTCTTCCAATTTAAAGAGGGCACACTTCAAATTGTTTTTGCGACCCTGAACAGGATAAGCGGTTAGAGGTAATGCCGGTAAAACCAGTCACGTGACTAGCGGCTCACGTGAGTGACAGCTCACGAGACAAAATGTTTACTTTTCCTTTTTTAATGCGCGACACAAACAGAGGCCTCCGGGGCGAAAGTCCTGTTTGTCTGCCCCGTGTGGATTAACACGCCAATAATTATATCTCTTCATTCACCACGAACGCAAGTTAAACCACAGGACTACAGCAATGTGGGCTAGCACGTATTAGATTGGTCAGCGCGTTGACGAAACATATTGCCCTACAGCAAAAGACCTGACCGTGTGTGTGTGTGTGTGTGTGTGTGTGTGTGTGTGTGTGTGTGTGTGTGTGTGTGTAAACTCTACTATATATGAGAGGAACCGGGCAGTGCCGTGGTGGGCCAGCTGACAGCGGGTCACGGTGAGGCGCTTGATGAATGTGTTCCTGAAAGGTCACAGGTCCAGCTTGACCTCCCCCGGAGAGTCTCTGACTGTATATAAATCTCATGCATCAACTATACCGCTCACTCTGACTGCAGGGATCGTGTATTAATGTCGGTATTGAAAAATTCCACATTCCACAGTGATGCTCTCTGAAGGTCCATCAGCATAAAGAAGTTCAGATTGTGCACTTTGTCTTTCTATACAATACAATAAATTGGTGTTTTCAGCATGATTCAGAACTTGAAAGACCACATACTGCTCTCTGTTCCGGTGCGTGCTGCTGTCATCTCCACTGTTCCTGAAACAAAGCATACGATGTGAAGACATCCACTTCTGCTTCCTCTACCACTTACCGGCGTGATTGCCACCCCAGGAGATACTGAAGGAGACAAAGGCACTCCAGACTTTTAATCCACCAACGATTGCAAAGGGTTATGGGTAAAACTGTTTGATTGAATGCAACAAAAACAATGTCCTTACATTAGTTATCAAAAGAAAATCAAGCCTAAAGGTGTTTTATTTGGTTAATTAAAGAGATGCAGTAGATTTGGGGAATTGTACTTGCTCTCAGGAGCAGGAAGTAAATAAAACAAGTGTCAGGTACTTGTTCCTGAATTACTAAACCAACAAAACCGAAAGGCAAGTAAATACTGGATTCATATTAATTTTGTGGCCGAAAACCCGACTGTGTTAAAAGTGTTTTAAATGGCGGCCCCCTAGAAACCCCTGCAGCTGAGATTACTGTCTCTTATGCAATTTCCTGCTTGTAACTCAATTGTTCCACGGGACTAAGCAGCGTCTCTGCTCGTCTGTACATGACACCATTCTAACAGCTGCCAATGTGAAGAACAATCAGCAGACTCCATTAACTGCTCATTAAAAGACGACACAATCCCTCAGAGCCCTGCCTCGTGCTGCCTGTCGGCCAGTATTTAATGCCACCATCAGTCGGGATGATCCATGTGGCCGATAACTGAAATCATGTTAATACTGTCTGTATTACATACAGGATATAAAAGAGTAACGTTGATCTTCAGCATCATTATCCCACCATCGATGTGATGGATGCAGTGATCCCTCCTCTGTTGGGTGTTTAATAACTGGCGATGTAACTTTCATTCTTCAAGCTTGTGGCATGAATTACTGAAGCAGATTAATCTCAGATGATTCTTCAAGAATCTCGTCAACCTCACGACGAGGTGGAAAGATATTCAACGTTGTTCAGCAGCCATGTTGATAAGGAGAATTCACCATAGCGTTGACCACATAGCCATCACAGTATGCTATCGTCTTACTGAAAGGACAGTCAGATATATTCTAAATTCTAAAGCAGGTGCAATAAACAGGATTCAGAGCATTAATAAAGCAGCTAACAGCTATTATCTAGAGATATAGCGGAGTAATGTCTCCCTGAGCAGAGAATGAATCCCTCTCCCTCAGTGTGTTGTTGAGACAGTGGGGCACGCTAACAAGCCTCTTCGTGCATGTTAGCGTGCCCCACTGGTTAGCACGCAGCTGCCGCTCTGCAAAGCTCTCGTATGGCAGTTACAGCTGATACGACCGTCCAGAACCTCTGGTTCCCCCTCAGGTGAACGCTGTTAGCTCTGTTATTGCCGTTATTTGCACTGTTAACTGCTAGCTGCCGGCTCAGCCATGTTGAGAGCCGTCGAGAAGCAACTGAAATCCTCCCAATCTCGTAAAATACAGATACGGGAAAATCCAAGGACTTCACACGTCAAAGTCTGAAATATTATAAATTGGCTCAAGTTACCGCGTCGGTCAAGACTAGCGGCTTGAGGCTACATTAGCCGCTACAGGCATCACACACCTGTTGGTTAAACTGTTGTCATTTGAGGTGCATTGTGGGTAACGTGGGTGCCAGATTTTTGTAAAGGAAGAAGAATGTTTGGAATAATGAATGTTATGGGAGTCTGATGAGAAATTGGTGGAGTGCTCAGTTAAGTAATACTTCGGTATTCACAAAATAAATGTACGCATTGTTTTATGTGTGAAAATCTATTGTCTGGTCGATAATAACATCGTTTTCTTCTTTGCTACGTTTACATTTGTGCTTACAGGAGAGGTTTGAATTAGCAACACCTGCCTCTTCTCATGCATCCCGTCCTGAGCTTCAGAGCGGAGCGTGATGTGTGACTTGAATTAAAAGGTATTTAATCAAACAACCCGCTGGGTCACCGGAACCAGCAGATGGAGGACGGGTATGGCTTCAACTGAACCTCAGGTGAGAGCAACGAGCAAAATAATAATTAAATGTGTGCGACTTCGCCTGAGGTGTTCGGCTGTGTCCAGTTTAATGAAATATGGTAATGTGATTAAAGATAATAGAACGGTCTAACTTTTGACCTTAACTACAAACCTCAGTTCCCCTCCCCCGCTGCGGTCCTCGTGTGTAATGAGCAGCAGAGACGGTGAAGGTGTTGGACCACAAAGGCACGATCCATTCCTTCAGGAGACTTTGAAATGTCTTTAGCTGAGAGGAGGCATCGAATCGATCACGCAACCGCAAACCAGGTCGGCTGGGAAATGCACGGGTGTGACACGGAAAACGCATTTTATAAGCTTTCTATTTCTCCATCCCAATGACTCCTTCGCACTCCAAACCCGCATACGAAGACGCTTTTAATGTTCATCACATGCATCTGTGGATGAATTCTGGCAGCGGCTGCTAATCGCTGTGAGGCGCCAGCTGCTGGAAGCGGAATATAGAAAGGGCATTAGTGGCGACACAAACTCCTCTCGCAGCTCATCGTCTTCTTTTACAGAGAACTCAATTTAATTACGACACGTTTTCCATTATAATCCAACCGGCTACACCGCCACACCAGCTCCGTGACCGTGTCTACCTGGACATCTGTGTGAACGCGCTCCGGTTTTTTTTCAACCAGGAGCAGAAATTGACATGCGTTGCAGGACTTCTGTAGGAAAATGCACAAAACGTTTGAATTATATTTGATGAAATTAAAAGATATCATACAAACCAATGGTGGCTGAGTGGTGAGTGGCAGCGATGACGCATTCAGTTAATCAAGTTGTTTGTTCTTGCTGGTGACACACACACTACTTGTTATGATTGTATTATGATTGGTGGGTTAGTTTGTGTGGCGGTAAAATGGGTAAGCTGAGCTTTCCTCAAACTTTCCTCATTCTGCAAAGTTGTATACATGTCCCGACGTCTTCCTCCCTCCTGGGTTTCGGGGACGGATGAGGTGCAGAAATATTTGCCAATCTATACATCTGCCCACATTGCTGAATATCTGTCCTGCAGGCAGGATGTGAGACTCGGCCCCACCGACCGATAACTCAAATCGAAAAACCAACATGGCCAAATCCCTATCGACAAACTGTCACCTCTAAAATACACATTATGTGCAAGTGGAGGGGGCCTCAATCATCCAGTCGACTGTCTCATGCCACAGTCATAAACAGTTCATCAGCGCTGTTCAAAACACTGTTTCATGCAGAATTCTGATTTGATGTTTCGTTCATAATTTATGGAAACATGCACACGATGCATCAGAACGAGACTGTAGAATACAGGCGGATTCCCTTGCAGCTCAAAATCCAGACCCAGTCTGTCTTTGGTTCCAAGAAGACTTCACACACAATGCTCATTAAATGATGCACGCAGCACTGTATCTGTCCAACAGGTAGGGTGTAGAACTCTGACAGCTAGAACATCTTTAGACTATCAAGTCTCTGCTGTTGAATGGGAAGGAAGGGAGAAATGATGTAGTTCATCGTATTTAAATATCTCTAATATCAATGTCCGTTCCCACATCTACAGGCATCCAAAGTTGAACAAGATTGAACAAACAGCACGTAGAGGATCAACGCCTCGGCGCTCGCCCGCCGTCTGCGGAGGCTAACGCTACGGCGCCACGGGAGAGTGCAAACAGAGCTTTAGGCCACATATTCAACTTTAAATAATTCATTCAAAATGAAGGCCAGAATGCTTCGAAGCTTCCATTGTTGCCATGGTAATCGACATCCAAATAATGCAGCTGGGGTTTTCGGACGAAGCCAAAGACTCAAAGTGAATAAATCATTTAATTTCACTCAAATAGAAACTCTACAAACAACCAGGAATGAAATCTTAAGGATTGACACTTTAAGTAAAAGATCTCAGGATACTTCCTCCATCACTGGCCACCGCCGGAGTGTGTGTGTGTGTGTGTGTGTGTGTGTGTGTGTGTGTGTGTGTGTGTGTGTGTGTAAGTGTAGGTGTGTGTGTGTGTGTAAGTGTAGGTAGGTGTGTGTGTATGAAGATATGATAGCTCAGTGGGTTAGAAGTCTGGTCAGAAGGTCTTTGGTTGAGGGTTCAATCCTCACAATGTACAGTTAAGTTTTAGTCTAACACCCCAAATAATCAAGTCAATAACGCTACAAAAACATGTTCTCTCTCAGATTAAATAGCTCAGCGTGATAACAGACTGATTATGATACGTGAGGTTATGGGTTCGATTGTCACAAGATCCTGTGAAGCTTTAAATCCAACACCCTGAGTCAAGAAGACTCTACAAATCAGATCCCACTCTCAGAGCTCAGAGTGATAAGACTGAAGGTTGTTGGTTTGAATCTCAAAAGATGAAGTAAAGTTTTAGATCCAACACCCCGACTGACAAAGTCAAAATCTCCAAACAGAAATGATACCTCTCAGGTCCGATAGCTCCGTGTGGTAGTTGAGCAACTGTAACACCTGAGGTGATGGGTTCAAACCTCTCTTGTGCCTCTTTTTATACTTTATTATTCCAGGTGAAGAAGACTGCAATTCCTTATGACATTCTACACTGTGACTTTTCTAATTTTCTTTTTTCCACTATTACTTGTTTTTTACTTGTTTTTATGACGTACTAAACTTTGACTTTTCTGAGGTGCAGTGAATTCTGAAACATTGCTTTGAAATACCAGAAAACAAAACCTTTACGAAACTGTAGCTCTTTCACAAGGAGGACTAGCTCACACTGACAGGTGACTGCTTCTGAAACAGGAGGTTGTGAGTTCAAACCTTTTGAGAGACAGAGACATTTTAAGTCCAACTCCTGAAGGAAAAAATTCAAAAACACTACGAAACACTAATCTGGAGCGTGAGAGCAATAGCTCAGTGTGTTAGGTGAATGATTTGAAAACATGAGGTTGTGAGTTCAAACCTTATGGGATGCAATCATTTTTCAAAGTCCAACACCCCCAATGAAGAAGTCAAATATACCAAGAGAAGAGTACTGTATGTACTTGGGTTGGTAGCGCGGTAGGTTTGTCCTCAACACGAATAGATCCCGTGTCGGGTTCAAGACCTGCTCGGTGCCGGAGTATGTACAAACAAAAGTAACACAACAAAATACCTGCGATGATAGCTGCGTAAACAAAAAAAACAAATGTAAGTAACTAGCGTGGCTAATACCAGGGACATGGTACAGTAAGCCAGTACCTTTTTTATGGCATAAAAAGCTCATAGCATGCTATGCTCATTGCTCAAGCATGTCGAAAAAAGTGTAAAACAACTCATAGTATAGCGTGTTGAAAAAAGTGAAAAAACTCAGTATAGCGTGTCGGAAAAAGTCATAGTAGGCCTATAGCGTGTCGAAAAAAGTGTAAAACAACTCATAGTATAGCGTGGCGGAAAAAGTAAAAAAAACAGTCATAGTATAGCATGTCGAAAAAAGTAAAAGAAAGTCATAGTATAGCGTGTAGAAAAATAAGGAAAAAAAACAGTCATAGTATAGCATGTCGAAAAAAGTAAAAAAAGTCATAGTGTAGCGTGTAGAAATAAGTAAAAAAAACAGTCATAGTATAGCGTGTTGAAAAAACTCAGTATAGCGTGTCTAAAAAAGTATAAAACAACTCATAGGATAGCGTGTCGAAAAAAGTGAAAGTCATAATATAGCATGTCGAAAAAAAGTGAAAGTCATAGTATAAGTATAAGTCAAAAACAGTCAAAGTATTGCGTGTCGAAAAAAGTCATAGTATAGCGTGTCGAAAAAAGTAAAAAAAAACTCAGTATAGCATGTCGAAAAAGTCATAGTATAGCATGTCGAAAAAGTAAAAAACTGTCATAGTATAGCATGTCGAAAAAGTAAAAAACAGTCATAGTATAGCATGTCGAAAAAGTAAAAAACTGTCATAGTATAGCATGTCGAAAAAGTAAAAAACTGTCATAGTATGTCAAAAAAAGTCTAAAACTGTCATAGTATAGCATGTCGAAAAAAGTTTAAAAAACTCAGTATAGCATGTCGAAAAAAGTAAAAACAGTCATAGTATAGCGTGTCGAAAAAAGTAAAAAAAAACTCTGTATAGCATGTCGAAAAACTCATAGTATAGCATGTCGAAAAAAGTGAAAAAATTCATAGTATAGCATGTCGGAAAAAGTGAAAAAACAGTCATAGTATAGCGTGTGGAAAAAAGTAAAAAAAAAACTCTGTGTAGCATGTCGAAAAAGTCATAGTATAGCATGTCGAAAAAGTAAAAAACTGTCATAGTATAGCATGTCGAAAAAGGTCAAAAACGGTCATAGCATAGAATGTCGAAAAAGTCTAAAACGGTCATAGTATAGCATGTCGAAAAAAGTCTAAAACTGTCATAGTATAGCATGTCGAAAAAGGTCAAAAACGGTCATAGCATGTCAAAAAAAGTCTAAAACAGTCATAGTATAGCATGTCGAAAAAGGTCAAAAACGGTCATAGCATGTCAAAAAAAGTCTAAAACAGTCATAGTATAGCGTGTCGAAAAAAGTTAAAAAAAACTCTGTGTAGCATGTCGAAAAACTCATAGTATAGCATGTCGAAAAAAGTGAAAAAATTCATAGTATAGCATGTCGAAAAAAGTGAAAAAAGTCATAGTATAGCATGTCGAAAAAGTCATAGTATAGCATGTCGAAAAAGTAAAAAACTGTCATAGTATAGCATGTCGAAAAAAGTGAAAAAACAGTCATAGTATAGCATGTCGAAAAAGTAAAAAACTGTCATAGTATAGCATGTCGAAAAAGTAAAAAACAGTCATAGTATAGCATGTCGAAAAAGGTCAAAAACGGTCATAGCATGTCAAAAAAAGTCTAAAACAGTCATAGTATAGCGTGTCGAAAAAAGTAAAAAAAACCTCTGTATAGCATGTCGAAAAACTCATAGTATAGCATGTCGAAAAAAGTGAAAAAATTCATAGTATAGCATGTCGAAAAAAGTGAAAAAACTCATAGTATAGCATGTCGAAAAACTCATAGTATAGCATGTCGAAAAAAGTGAAAAAATTCATAGTATAGCATGTCGAAAAAAGTGAAAAAACTCATAGTATAGCATGTCGAAAAAGTCATAGTATAGCATGTCGAAAAAGTAAAAAACTGTCATAGTATAGCATGTCGAAAAAAGTAAAAAACAGTCATAGTATAGCATGTCGAAAAAGTAAAAATCTGTCATAGTATAGCATGTCGAAAAAGTCTAAAACGGTCATAGTATAGCATGTCGAAAAAAGTCTAAAACTGTCATAGTATAGCGCGTCGAAAAAAGTCAAAAACAGTCAAAGTATAGCATGTCGAAAAAAGTGAAAAAACAGTCATAGTATAGCATGTCGAAAAAGGTCAAAAACGGTCATAGCATGTCAAAAAAAGTCTAAAACAGTCATAGTATAGCGTGTCGAAAAAAGTAAAAAAAAACTCTGTATAGCGTGTCGGAAAAAGTCATAGTAGGCCTATAGCGTGTCGAAAAAAGTGTAAAACAACTCATAGTATAGCGTGGCGGAAAAAGTAAAAAAAACAGTCATAGTATAGCATGTCGAAAAAAGTAAAAGAAAGTCATAGTATAGCGTGTAGAAAAATAAGGAAAAAAAACAGTCATAGTATAGCATGTCGAAAAAAGTAAAAAAAGTCATAGTGTAGCGTGTAGAAATAAGTAAAAAAAACAGTCATAGTATAGCGTGTTGAAAAAACTCAGTATAGCGTGTCTAAAAAAGTATAAAACAACTCATAGGATAGCGTGTCGAAAAAAGTGAAAGTCATAATATAGCATGTCGAAAAAAAGTGAAAGTCATAGTATAAGTATAAGTCAAAAACAGTCAAAGTATTGCGTGTCGAAAAAAGTCATAGTATAGCGTGTCGAAAAAAGTAAAAAAAAACTCAGTATAGCATGTCGAAAAAGTCATAGTATAGCATGTCGAAAAAGTAAAAAACTGTCATAGTATAGCATGTCGAAAAAGTAAAAAACAGTCATAGTATAGCATGTCGAAAAAGTAAAAAACTGTCATAGTATAGCATGTCGAAAAAGTAAAAAACTGTCATAGTATGTCAAAAAAAGTCTAAAACTGTCATAGTATAGCATGTCGAAAAAAGTTTAAAAAACTCAGTATAGCATGTCGAAAAAAGTAAAAACAGTCATAGTATAGCGTGTCGAAAAAAGTAAAAAAAAACTCTGTATAGCATGTCGAAAAACTCATAGTATAGCATGTCGAAAAAAGTGAAAAAATTCATAGTATAGCATGTCGGAAAAAGTGAAAAAACAGTCATAGTATAGCGTGTGGAAAAAAGTAAAAAAAAAACTCTGTGTAGCATGTCGAAAAAGTCATAGTATAGCATGTCGAAAAAGTAAAAAACTGTCATAGTATAGCATGTCGAAAAAGGTCAAAAACGGTCATAGCATAGAATGTCGAAAAAGTCTAAAACGGTCATAGTATAGCATGTCGAAAAAAGTCTAAAACTGTCATAGTATAGCATGTCGAAAAAGGTCAAAAACGGTCATAGCATGTCAAAAAAAGTCTAAAACAGTCATAGTATAGCATGTCGAAAAAGGTCAAAAACGGTCATAGCATGTCAAAAAAAGTCTAAAACAGTCATAGTATAGCGTGTCGAAAAAAGTTAAAAAAAACTCTGTGTAGCATGTCGAAAAACTCATAGTATAGCATGTCGAAAAAAGTGAAAAAATTCATAGTATAGCATGTCGAAAAAAGTGAAAAAAGTCATAGTATAGCATGTCGAAAAAGTCATAGTATAGCATGTCGAAAAAGTAAAAAACTGTCATAGTATAGCATGTCGAAAAAAGTGAAAAAACAGTCATAGTATAGCATGTCGAAAAAGTAAAAAACTGTCATAGTATAGCATGTCGAAAAAGTAAAAAACAGTCATAGTATAGCATGTCGAAAAAGGTCAAAAACGGTCATAGCATGTCAAAAAAAGTCTAAAACAGTCATAGTATAGCGTGTCGAAAAAAGTAAAAAAAACCTCTGTATAGCATGTCGAAAAACTCATAGTATAGCATGTCGAAAAAAGTGAAAAAATTCATAGTATAGCATGTCGAAAAAAGTGAAAAAACTCATAGTATAGCATGTCGAAAAACTCATAGTATAGCATGTCGAAAAAAGTGAAAAAATTCATAGTATAGCATGTCGAAAAAAGTGAAAAAACTCATAGTATAGCATGTCGAAAAAGTCATAGTATAGCATGTCGAAAAAGTAAAAAACTGTCATAGTATAGCATGTCGAAAAAAGTAAAAAACAGTCATAGTATAGCATGTCGAAAAAGTAAAAATCTGTCATAGTATAGCATGTCGAAAAAGTCTAAAACGGTCATAGTATAGCATGTCGAAAAAAGTCTAAAACTGTCATAGTATAGCGCGTCGAAAAAAGTCAAAAACAGTCAAAGTATAGCATGTCGAAAAAAGTGAAAAAACAGTCATAGTATAGCATGTCGAAAAAGGTCAAAAACGGTCATAGCATGTCAAAAAAAGTCTAAAACAGTCATAGTATAGCGTGTCGAAAAAAGTAAAAAAAAACTCTGTATAGCATGTCTAAAAAAGTATAAAACAACTCATAGGATAGCGTGTCGAAAAAAGTGAAAGTCATAATATAGCATGTCGAAAAAAAGTGAAAGTCATAGTATAAGTATAAGTCAAAAACAGTCAAAGTATTGCGTGTCGAAAAAAGTCATAGTATAGCGTGTCGAAAAAAGTAAAAAAAAACTCAGTATAGCATGTCGAAAAAGTCATAGTATAGCATGTCGAAAAAGTAAAAAACTGTCATAGTATAGCATGTCGAAAAAGTAAAAAACAGTCATAGTATAGCATGTCGAAAAAGTAAAAAACTGTCATAGTATAGCATGTCGAAAAAGTAAAAAACTGTCATAGTATGTCAAAAAAAGTCTAAAACTGTCATAGTATAGCATGTCGAAAAAAGTTTAAAAAACTCAGTATAGCATGTCGAAAAAAGTAAAAACAGTCATAGTATAGCGTGTCGAAAAAAGTAAAAAAAAACTCTGTATAGCATGTCGAAAAACTCATAGTATAGCATGTCGAAAAAAGTGAAAAAATTCATAGTATAGCATGTCGGAAAAAGTGAAAAAACAGTCATAGTATAGCGTGTGGAAAAAAGTAAAAAAAAACTCTGTATAGCATGTCGAAAAAGTCATAGTATAGCATGTCGAAAAAGTAAAAAACTGTCATAGTATAGCATGTCGAAAAAGGTCAAAAACGGTCATAGCATAGAATGTCGAAAAAGTCTAAAACGGTCATAGTATAGCATGTCGAAAAAAGTCTAAAACTGTCATAGTATAGCATGTCGAAAAAGGTCAAAAACGGTCATAGCATGTCAAAAAAAGTCTAAAACAGTCATAGTATAGCATGTCGAAAAAGGTCAAAAACGGTCATAGCATGTCAAAAAAAGTCTAAAACAGTCATAGTATAGCGTGTCGAAAAAAGTAAAAAAAAACTCTGTATAGCATGTCGAAAAACTCATAGTATAGCATGTCGAAAAAAGTGAAAAAATTCATAGTATAGCATGTCGAAAAAAGTGAAAAAAGTCATAGTATAGCATGTCGAAAAAGTCATAGTATAGCATGTCGAAAAAGTAAAAAACTGTCATAGTATAGCATGTCGAAAAAAGTGAAAAAACAGTCATAGTATAGCATGTCGAAAAAGTAAAAAACTGTCATAGTATAGCATGTCGAAAAAGTAAAAAACAGTCATAGTATAGCATGTCGAAAAAGGTCAAAAACGGTCATAGCATGTCAAAAAAAGTCTAAAACAGTCGTAGTATAGCGTGTCGAAAAAAGTAAAAAAAAACTCTGTATAGCATGTCGAAAAACTCATAGTATAGCATGTCGAAAAAAGTGAAAAAATTCATAGTATAGCATGTCGAAAAAAGTGAAAAAACTCATAGTATAGCATGTCGAAAAAAGTGAAAAAACTCATAGTATAGCATGTCGAAAAAGTCATAGTATAGCATGTCGAAAAAGTAAAAAACTGTCATAGTATAGCATGTCGAAAAAAGTAAAAAACAGTCATAGTATAGCATGTCGAAAAAGTAAAAATCTGTCATAGTATAGCATGTCGAAAAAGTCTAAAACGGTCATAGTATAGCATGTCGAAAAAAGTCTAAAACTGTCATAGTATAGCGCGTCGAAAAAAGTCAAAAACAGTCAAAGTATAGCATGTCGAAAAAAGTGAAAAAACAGTCATAGTATAGCATGTCGAAAAAGGTCAAAAACGGTCATAGCATGTCAAAAAAAGTCTAAAACAGTCATAGTATAGCGTGTCGAAAAAAGTAAAAAAAAACTCTGTATAGCATGTCGAAAAACTCATAGTATAGCATGTCGAAAAAAGTGAAAAAATTCATAGTATAGCATGTCGAAAAAAGTGAAAAAAGTCATAGTATAGCATGTCGAAAAAGTCATAGTATAGCATGTCGAAAAAGTAAAAAACTGTCATAGTATAGCATGTCGAAAAAAGTGAAAAAACAGTCATAGTATAGCATGTCGAAAAAGTAAAAAACTGTCATAGTATAGCATGTCGAAAAAGTAAAAAACAGTCATAGTATAGCATGTCGAAAAAGGTCAAAAACGGTCATAGCATGTCAAAAAAAGTCTAAAACAGTCATAGTATAGCGTGTCGAAAAAAGTAAAAAAAAACTCTGTATAGCATGTCGAAAAACTCATAGTATAGCATGTCGAAAAAAGTGAAAAAATTCATAGTATAGCATGTCGAAAAAAGTGAAAAAACTCATAGTATAGCATGTCGAAAAAAGTGAAAAAACTCATAGTATAGCATGTCGAAAAAGTCATAGTATAGCATGTCGAAAAAGTAAAAAACTGTCATAGTATAGCATGTCGAAAAAAGTAAAAAACAGTCATAGTATAGCATGTCGAAAAAGTAAAAAACTGTCATAGTATAGCATGTCGAAAAAAGTGAAAAAACTCATAGTATAGCGTGTCGGAAATGTCCTTGGACATGTCCTCTGGATGTCACAATACCCCGAGGGAGACGGTGTCACAGAGGGGGATATCAGGCAGAAGAAGGACTGCTCTGCACTGTGATTTCTCTCACTCCCCCCCCCCCCCCCCCAGCATTACGCAGACTACTTTGCCAGGAGTAGAGCAGACGGGAGTTCTGAGAGTGAGCTAGCTTCTCATTCTCCAAAGCTGTTTAGCTAGCTAGCAGGAGCCCGCAACTCCCAGCGAAGTGGTCTCGTAGCGTCCAGGGGTGAGGCAGAGGGAACATAGACCTGGTCACCGGCCTGCTAGCGTAGCATTACAGAATGGTGGAATAAACAAGTCTAGTTAGCAGCTTGAGTAGCATTTAACAACTTAATGCTAGCTAACTTGTTAAATGCTACACTGGTTACAGCAAATAGGCCCAACATCCAGTAGTTTAGTTTATTTGCAACATTTAGCTCCATCTCTCCAATAATTTAGCCGGCTGCATTGCTGAGGAGGCTAGCAAAAGGCTAAGCTAAACTATTTGCATTATTTTCATTTGAATGTATTGTAGCTCTCAAGAGCTTTGAATCCCAGTCATCTCAAATGTGTGCAATATTTAATCCGGCATCAACAAGACAGTAAGACGACATTTTCGATGTGTAATTTTAGCGCACTGCTCTGAGGTCATTCATGTTTAGCCTCCAGCTGACACTGTGACGTTGAGTAAGAGGGTCCATAACTCTCAGGTTCATTACAAAAGACAAAGAGCCAAGACCTCGTTCAGTCTTAAACTCATGTTGATGATCTGCAGGTTGGTGGTGTTATGCTTTATTAATTGATTTGTAAAGCGCTTTTTCAAGAACCCAAAGAACCAGAAATACTGTATTCCTGATGTGCACTTCAGTGTACTCCACGTGACGGTGAAAGAAAGCACTGGCTGCAGACGTGGATCCCTGATTTATTGTTCTGAAAACGAACACATCCATCTCAGTGATGTCAGCTGTGAATGTGACCTCGAGGGCTCGCGACACCGTGGCCTTCAGCGGGAGAACAGATCTGTCTCGCACGCTTTCTGCCTCATTCTGTTTTTTCTTTATTCCTCATTCTGTCACTCCTCATGTTCCTCTCTCCACCACCGCTGCCGCCTACCATGGACACGTTGCCAACGTGTTGGGTAAGGGCAATTTGTTGATGATGCAATTTCCAAGGTTGCCTTACCTCTCTGGACGCTTGTCAGAGGACATTTTGCTTTTTTTAAACTGGGACATTGTTCTGGGGGAAAGCCAAGAATGCACGTCTCTCTTAATTAATTCATATTCCAGTGATGCTACACGTTTACACACGCATCCTGCTCTGTGCTGAGGACGTGACGGTCGACATGCAATCCCCAGCATTGTGATGTCAGGGGTAATGAAGTTCGACATGTAAATGGGATTGTATGCGTGATTGCGAGTCTGTGCTCGACCACACCCACATGGGACTGCAGTGTTTATGTGCAACCATGTGAGCTGTTTCAGCTTATAGCCATGGATATGGGCACTGACCGCAGGAACGACTGTGCATGCCAACCGTGGACAACGCTGCTGCCTCGTCTTTTGGGTTTTTCTCCTCTGATTTGAGACACCGTCATCGATCTGTTGTTTTCTCACCACTAACTGCTCTGTTCGGTCATGCTGAGAGGGGAGAGTGTGTTTATCTGCATCTCAGTTGATGATGCATGTTAATAAGGGCACCAGATGTAGGAGGAGGCGAGGGGCCCATCGTAACACGGCCTCTAGTTCTGTTCGTGCGCTCTCTGTTCAAACTATTCATCCTGAAGGTTCAGGGAGTCAGCTTTCATGAAACAACAAGTGAAGTGGACGAGTCGGATTCAATCACTGAGTATTAGAGCCATTGTGGGTAAAGAAATTATAATAATGACGGAGCCGGGGTTGGGGGGGAATATTCTGAGAAAGAAATCCAAGATTAAAGTTGGAAATTTCCGAAAAAAAACCTCAGAAAAAACCGTAACGCCAGCCGTCTGAATGGAGCTCCTCCTGAAGTCGTGTTATTACGGTAAGAACGTTATCTTTCAAGTTCTTTTATTTATTTAACATTAATAAATACTAACATTGTAGAAGTTACAGGAAAATAAAAACAAACAACTTCTATCTTTGACTCCATGAAGGCGTGTCTCTTCAGCACAACTAACACCAACAACTAAACGCTGATGCTCTTTATTCTTGTAATGCAAAGCAAAGCAAAAGTGCTTTGAGTGCTTGTGGTTTAACAGACGAAGATGTCTTTTTGTACTTTTCCAATGCTTAATTAATGATGCACTCCTCTCTCCAGGGCATCTCAGAGGCACACGGCCTGTTCGTGTATCATCCTGCCATTCAAAGGGAATTAGATTAGAATGACCAGCCAGACGAGAGGCAGCTCGTTAGCTTTCCTTGGAGAGCGAATGTGGCCTTTTCCGTTGACGTGGCTCTAAATCAGGGGTGTCAAACTCATTTTCACTCTGGGGCCACATCAGCATCACGGTCGCCCTCAAAGGGCCGGTTGTAAATGTAAGACGGTGTAAATGTAACTACTCCCAACATATTTAGTTTAGTTTCCCGGGATATCTGTGACTTCCTCAACACCTACTTAGCAGAAATAGAGGTTATTGTTTCCATGGTTAATGGCGGACAGTTGAACGGCTTTCAGGGCGATAAGCCACGCCCCCTCTCCGGCGCGTCCAGTGCGAATGAACACAAAATAGCCCCCGGCGAGACCGGCGGCGCAAATGGCTCATCTCATAATTTCAACCATGGGGATATTTTTATTGTCACATCTAACGTTTCATTTTTGTAAAAATAAAAAAAAATTTTTTAAAAAAGCCTTTTTTTTTTTTTTTTGCTGGTGGATTCGCGGGCCACATGAAATGACGTGGCGGGCCGCATCCGGCCCGCGGGCCGTATGTTTGACACCCCTGCTCTAAATGCTGCGTGACGTTCATTCACCAGGTGGCTGGAAGCTCTCCAACTAAAATGTTCACTTCTTTCATTTAAGTCCAGCGTGTGAACCAAATAATTACTCTTATTAATGGAATACCGTCTGATTACGTCCCACAACTTGGCTGTCTACCAGCTTTGGCAGTGTGTCGACTGTTGTCCGTTAGCTACATGATGTTAGTCATGCTGACACAGCATGTTCAGCCTCGTGTCAGCATCGATATGGGGGACACCAATGAGACGCGAGAGCTGGAGGATCCTCATAGGACCCGGTCCAGGAGCCAAAAACAGGAGCCATTAATTCCTTTTCGTCGTTTTTTTTTTTTGTGTGAACAATATTAACAGAATGCCTGAAGGGTGACGTGATCCGGGACAGTCAAATTATAATCATATGAAATGTTGTCATACAGCTTTTAAAACAAAGCTTACAAGGTCCTTTTCAAGGTCCCTGTAGAACCTCTCATAGGGGGTTCTGGGAGGAAGCTTTCGCAGAGTGTTCTAGGTGTCACCCTTTATGTTGCGTTCTAGGTAGAACTATCTGAAAGGGTTCCAAGTGGAACCTGTATAACAGATTCTACTAGGAACCGAAATGGGTTCTCCTATGAGGACAAGTTGGCACCTTTACTCCTAAGAGTGTAGATCACTGAATATGTAGTTCATGAAAACATTTCATGGGTTTAATGTGGAAAGAGTCGCTACATCATTTAATAGTTTTAATTACGTTCTATGAGCCAGTGTAGCTAAAGCGCGGACCTTGCTGCTGTCAGGCAGCATATCTCGTGTGTATTTCAGTGACTGCATTAGAACCAGAACCCTTTCACGTTGAAGAACCTCGACCCGGAGGCCCCCCCCCCCCCCCCCCCCAGTTCTACTGAGAAAACCTTCAGCTCTGAGGATCACAAGCAGTCGCTGGAAGAAGTGAGAGTTGGCTTTACTTTGGTCCTTTACTGTACCTCAATGGTGAGGACTGAGTAGAAAGCACAGCATTAGTTTGCTTTAGAGCTTTTGTGGAACACAGAATGACATTTTTCTTCCGAAAGGTGGAAGTTTTACTGAAAAGCCATCTCTGAATAGCTGCTAGTCTTGTTTTTGTCATATTTCTTTTTATATAAGTGAGCACAGATTGAACCCTTCAATTCCAGTTTGTACATAACATGGCACAAGTTAAGACAGCAGTGGTAACAGTCACAGCAAATCTATTAAACAGAACCGCTTCAGATATCGCTAAATTAAACTGAATCCAAAAGAACGACGATGAACCCTTTAACATCTGTTTATTAAGTAAGCTCTCGCTGCATGCAGGCCGGTCTCATCCAGCAGTCGTACCTACGAGAGGTACAGGAGAAGTATGTCGTACACATCCCACTAAATCATTTCCTTTGGTCTCATGAAGGAGGAAGTGTAGAGACTTGGAGTGGAGGTGGACAGGTCCAACAAACAGCGATCTCTCCTCCAGGAGACCGTTCGTTCCCCGTGTGAAGCGAGAAGTCAACGTTGATTTATTTGATACGTAACTTGCGTACTTCAGTAACGGCACCATCGTAGTTATTTTAACCCGACGACGAGCTTCTCCGAACTAAGTAGTTTCGTTGCCTAAACCTCACGAAGATGTTTCCTGTGAAGACGGAAGTTTATTGTAAAAAGACCGAACGCACGAAACGAGCTGAAGAATCAGGCGACACTTTGAATGAGGAAAACTGCATGATGGGATATGTTCTGTATTCAAGTGAAATATTCAAACCCAATAGTTCTACACTACTACATCAACATTTACATCAGTTTGACGTTGATTTAGACACCGGCCGGAGAGCTCCTCCACCAGAATGAGCTCTATTTCATTCAGTTTTGTTTCCTATGAATTTCACAGACAGCTTCAGGTTCACATCAACAACTCTCAGAACAAGACGTTGTGCTGAAACCCTCCTGCGCCTCGAGACGAAGTGATGTCCACAGAATCCCACTTCAACAAAAAAACTCACTGACCTGGAGACAGTTCCCATGGTAACCTATTTGGACTTAAATCAGAGAAGGTTCTTTCTTCCACATCCTCAGTGTGCTCGATGTATAAAGCCGTCTGCAGACATGTTGGATTCATCTCAGGGTCAGATGTGCACATAACAATCTGTTCCTCACTGACTTACATCAGAGGTCTAATGGAAACACACTGCAGAACAAAGAGATCAGAGGACTAATGGAAACACGGAGAGCAAAGAGATCAGAGGACTAATGGAAACACGGAGAACAAAGAGATCAGAGGACTAATGTAAACATGCAGAACAAAGAGATGACTTCAATCAGTGACCGGGTGAACTCCAGACTTCTCAATCAAGAATGAAAGAACGACAATTCAGTCTGAGCACCGAGACATTACTACCTTGATGCTTAATAATTGACCCTTCACTAAAAGCTTGGACATTTTGGAAGAATCCGCTTATTTTGGGGCGAGCTGGTGAGCTCAGCTCGGCACAGAGACGCTGGCTCTGCCCAACAGTAACGAAACAGAAGAAATACTTTGACACGTGGATGAAGTAAAATGGCAAATTGTTGTTTTTACACTTTGGTCTAGTAGAGATGAAACAAATCAAACATGAAGTGTTCACTGAGCTTTAGAGGTGCTGGAAGAGGATTTTGTTGCTGTTGGACAGAGCTAGCGTTTCCCTCCTATTTCTATTCTTTGTGCTAAGCTAACAGGCTAGTCGTGGTAACTTTATATTTACCAAGAGACATAAAAAGTGGTATCAATCCCAAAATGTTGAACTGTTCCTTTAAATATATTACAGAGTTCTACTTGTGGCTTTAGAGCGTAGACTGAACGCTACTTACCCACGGTGACGTCACCCATTGTTGTAGAGTGACGTTTTGAAGACTTGAGTTCCGCATTTTGGCCGTCGCCATCTTGGTTTTTTTACAACCAGAAGTGACACAAGAGGGTGGTGCTAACTTTCATGAAGTAAAAACACAGTGAAAGGGTTAAAGTTGAAGGATGAAAATACAGAGAACTCCCAGACCGGATCAAAATACCTGTCAATCACTGTGTAGTCCCGCCCCTAAAGCGTCCCCTGCTTTATGGTCTGTGTGACTCTAAATGGACCATCATGTACTAAATGAACATCATGCTGTATTGAAGAAGACTTGAAACTAGAGATTGAGACATAAACTCATGTTTACAATGTTTACTGAGGGAATACATCAAGAGAGAAGTAGAGTCATTTTCTATAGACTTCTATACAACCAGAGGAGTCGCCCCCTGGTGGATATTAGAGAGAATGCAGCTTTGACACATGAAGCATCAGCTTCACTCGGCAGAACCGGAGGTTGCCGCCTGAGGACGATGCACAAAAAAACGAGGAGTAACTTTTTATGTCATTCTTGATGCTGACCTCAATGTTCCGCCTCAACTTTGATCAAAATCAGACTTGAGGACACACAAAAAAGCCCCTCACACCCGATTTCTCATATAACTGCTTCCAGTAGTTGCTAGTCTATAAAACTCTGAATGGTCTCGCTCCACAAGTAGAGCTAAGAGCCACCCAGACCTCAGGTCATCTGGATCTGGTCTTGGTGTACTGAGGGCGAACCTCTTTTATTAAACGTAAAAGAAAAAAACGATGAATCGAAAAAATGAACACTTACAGATGACGAGTTGGACATCAGCCGGATGACGTTTCAAAGTTAAATGGAAGGGGATGACACTTTTAATTATAAATCACAGAACTAGCTGAAGGCAATTCTGTGGTGTGTAGTGGAATATTCATGAGACATTTGCCATGAGTGAGTACAGATGACAGGCTGTTCAGTGCTGGCCTCTGCTTTCATACAGTGTGTGTGTGTGTGTGTGCAGTCATCTGTTTGTTGACTCATTACACAATCCAACTCTAACAGAGGGCACCAGATTACAATCATGGCCTGTGTGAATGAGAAGTGGACAACGTATTATTTTAATTATTTGCAAATAAATTACGCGAATCGCAGGTTTTTTTTTTCTGGTCCCTGAGAGTTGAAAAATGTCACTGTCGCTCGGTATCAAGATGTCCAATCACAGTTGAGGGGCGGGACAAACAGCCAACCAAGTTTAAGTATGTTGTGCTCTTATTTTGTGCATTTCGCTGTTTTTACTTCATTGTCTCCTCGTGTCTGGAGCACTGGACCAAACTAATTCCCTCGTGTGGGATAATAAAGTTCGTCTGAATCTCAACAAAACGATGGAGAGATGTTTCCACCCATAAAAATGTGATAATAATTTACTCATGAACATCATGCTGTATTGAAGAAGACTTGAAACATGAGATTGAGACATAAACTCATGTTTACAATGTTTACTGAGGGAATAAATCAAGAGAGAAGTAGAGTCATTTTCTATAGACTTCTATACAACCAGAGGAGTCGCCCCCTGGTGGTCACTAGAGAGAATGCAGCTTTAACACATGAAGCATCGGCTTCACTTTTCAGACCTGAAGGTTGCCTCCTGGTCCAGACACTGATCCAAGTATTATACCCAATATGGAAGCTTATTTTAAAACTAAAATAAAACATTTAAAAAAAGGCAGCAACTAAAGATGGATAATCAAAACTCTTACTTTGTATCTTATGACGTTACAAATATCTAGTGTTGGTCAGGTGGTCATTTAAAATCCTGTAATTTTCTCACAAATATTGTTCCATGTCTCTGGAACTTTGACTTTTTTCTGTCGATGCAGAAGATAATCATTGAGTAACTTGGCAGTCTGCTCACTCTCTAACTGCGTCCTGTTTTACTGCAGTCACACGTGATGCTGAGACGTCTCGTCTCCTCATAGAATGAATCACTAATACTTAAAACCACTGACTTCTGAACTCGTATTTTACTTTGAAGAAATATTTGATCCGTCGCCGTTTCTCCCTGACGAGCACACGTTTGCTTCGACTCAAAGTGATTTTAGTTCGCTGTGATGCAGTAGCCAGTGTCAAAAACCAGAAGAGGAAAGAGGCTGCTTCTAGTTTATCTATCGAGTCTCAGAAGGAAACATTCAGTCAAAACATATAGCAAAACCCACACAGCTGCTCATTGAAAGAAATTCAGATTGATGCAGCCTCAGTCTCTCCGTTCATGGGTCTTTGTCACCATCTACTGGTCACATAGGGAACAAGATAACGCCGCTGAGCCGGGCTGCACGGAGACTCAGGTTGGAGGGAAGATGCACCGTATCAGTGAACACACATCTGGAACACAAAACAGCAGCCTGGAGGTTACCGTCAGAGGAGAGATTAGTCAGAGAACTAAACTATCACGGCGTTGGATGCATTTTTTAAACCTGTAGAGTCAAAAGAATGTTTTTAAAGTACCTGTCGTTGGTTCAAAAACAGACAATAAAGTTTCAAATCACCAAAGAATCAAAGGCCAAAAACATGTTTTTTTTCAGAATTTTATTCTTTAAATTATTTTATAAAATCTCATTTACGTTTCAATATATATATATTTATATATTTATATATATTTTTTTCACCAATTAACAATTTTGGCTATTTTCCCTTTCCACCCCCCACCCCCTCCCATGTATGCCCACATTTTGATCTTAAGGTCCAGACTCCTTCATATTGTGCAATGACCCTCAGTGCCACAGTGGATAGAGGGAGGGGGGAGAGAGGGGGGGTTCATGTAGGGGTGAGGCAGAAAGAGGTATGGGTCTGGGGGGGGGGCTGGTACAGTACAAAGCATGCTGAGGGAGTACTGACTTCCACAATGAGTGAGTTCAACCAACCGTGTTCAGATGGCTCAATGCATTCCATGACTCTGAATGAAAATAGCTCTTTTGTCCCGTCCCCTCCCCCAACCCACCCACCCACCGACGGAGGTAAAGTGAGCCCCACATCATCAGATGTTCACCCAAACTGTTAGCAGCAGCCCTGAAGACTGTTTAGCCCTTTTTGTAGCGACCGACAGACCGATCAGAGTCCCGGTGGGTCGGTGTTCTTCTTCTAAGCTTTAAAAAGGTCAACATCTACAGCAACAAAAAACACAGATTTACGTCACGTCGACTGTACATCCGGGCGAGCAATGGGGTTTTCTAAGGGGGGGGGGGGGGGGGGGTTTCTTCTCCAATAAGGTGTTTGTTCTTCATTTGGCAGTACGATCGCTCTTCCGACATGGCTCAATACTGAAAGTCGTCTTTGTTGCTGGTATGATTTGCGCATGAACCGACTCGAAAACACGTCTATGATAAACATTTCAAACAAAAGACTTCGTGATACACCACATCTCTGAGCCACAGGTGAACGTATCAAACGCTCCCTTCTTTGTGTTTCACACCATAAAAGACACTAAACTCAGATTTAAAAGGGAAGGAATGAACAGAAGTCGCAACTTCTTTTTTTAGGTGATATCAGTACGCAAAACAAAAAAAATCATTGCAGGAAAACACGGTTATTGTTACAGACAGCAACCCCTTAAAGCACATAGTATTCATTGTTAATATTGGTTCAATCTGCTCCGTCTCCACACCTTTGGGCTGGTTGATGCATACATGTGTGTGTTTGGGTTCCTTTAAGCTGTAGCATGGAGCGGCGTAAAACCGTGTCAATGTTGGCGGTAAAACAAAAACAATGGCAACGATGACAACTCTAAACACAGGACAGACAGCTGAACGAGCTGAAGGCATTTAGAGGCTATTCCTGACAGAACACTGAGGCTGAGGTCGCCCAAACGGCCTGCCAGAATAACCCAGTCTCTTAAATGAAGTGGGATGCAGAATCAGCCGCAGAAACACAGCGTCACCCTATCCTCTAACACGGTGAAACAAAGCCCGATCACTGAACGGTACCGTCTGGATTCATGACGTACACGTTACAGACTGTCGGCAGAGTTCTTTCCCGTGTTTGATGAAATGTCCGCAGCAGATCGCTGGAGGAAACTCCGGCTAACCTCGTGCACCAAATCACCCCAAACATCTTAGCGAGGTGCTGTGCAGAATAAAAACACAATACAGTACAGCCAAGCAGACACAACATGAACTCCTGTAATAATAATAATAATAATAATAATAATACTACAGTGCTAAAACCATGTGACGAATTCTATCTTCTGCAAAGCTAAAATGTTAAGTTATTTACTCTGTCGGAAAAAGTGGCGTCATTTTAGAGCCCGTAGTCGGTGGTGATACTCGGTAACAGTACTGCAGAGTGAGTACTTTCCCCAGTAACGAGTAGTGTTGTATTACAGCTATTAATCCAGCTAATGCGACGGTAGCAGAAGATTTGATTCTTGTGCCAGGTGGTCAACGCAGGTCGGTCTAAATCCAGTCGTAGCTTTTGGTTTAACGTTCAGGCGACCATCGCCTCGGGTGCATGTGTGACCATGCAGGTCTGGTTCTACCGGGGCGTTTTAGGCGCGGTAGGCTCACGTCTCCTTCGTAGACGAGCAGAACGTGGAGTTATAATAACAGGAGCAGAGGTCTGTATGGTTGTAGCAGCCTGGTGTCGTCCTCGGGTCACTTCTAATGAAGGTAAACTCAGTCAACATGTCAGTCGTGCTGCCTTCAGGTGCTGCAGGGATTTCATGAAGTGAAGGAGAAGCCGATACTGTGAGAAGCAACTCATTCATTCATGATCAAGTTTCTGTCTTTTGTCTCTGGGGGAACAACAACTTGTAGTTCAATGTGATCCAGAACACGACAAACGTAGTTTATACTCGCCGCCGCGAAAACGACGTCAACACGGCCGGTGCAACTCTGAATTTATGCAACTTGGCGCGATCACGTGACAAATAGTTCACTGATAAAAGCATGAACTACACGTTTAAGGGTTGTACAGAGAAGGCCAGTTACTTTTGAGAAGCTTTAGAAACACGAGGATTTAAAAATCTACATTTGAGTAAATATTTAGCAGCCAAATCAAACTGTTTACAGGATATTAACGCTACGGCACCACGCGAGTACAAACAAAACTTCAACCAGCACCTTTCTGACCGTGTCAACAGTTTGAGCTTTTACGATGGAACTACTTGTTGCGGGACTATTGTGTTGAATTGCATTGTGTCCACTCCGCGTGCACACAACAACAACAACGCAGCCCTGTAAACGTGATCACACCAGCTGATTCTCAGAGGAGATGTTCTGTGTCCGGCTGAGAAGACCCCAGACGGGCTGGTTAGAAAGCACACCGTCACACAGGGTGAACACAAGCCGAGGACATTTGAGGTAGACAGAAACCGCGTCGAGCGTTCGCTGTCGTGCCGTCTGAAAGCAGCCCGGTGGGCTCACACGCCCCCACAGGTCACATGATTTCTGTCCTAGCGCGAGACTTCCTGTGACTCCACCTGAGACCGGCATGACTTATCTGGTGAGGTGAGGGGGGGCACTACATGGACCATGGCGGCTGAAGGAGTGTAATGAAGAGGAATGGGGGGGAGGAGTGTGTGTGTGTGTGCGGGGGGGGGGGGGGGGCTCGGGACCGACACAACTAAACAGGCTATTTACCAGACAGAAGTCACCGCCACACATCTCCCCCGTCTCAAGTCAACAGCAGCATTTAAACCTCAGTCACATGACCGGAAACCATCGAGGGTTACTTTACAAGGCATAATCATTTTAAATAGAATATATGGCATCTGACCATTGGCTCAATACGTCTCCCGCCCCACAGACAAGTTTACAACCCCCCCACGAAGAAAGTCCCAATGCCAGACCTCATGCCCATTTAACAGTCTCACATTGTTCTCGAGAATAGAGATTAAAAATATATACTATTGACTTATTGACTTCCAGTGTATGTTTTCTCTGTTTTTTTTCTCTGTTGTTTTTCAAGTTTAAAAAGACCTCCTGTGTCACAATGCAAGCTAGGAGGTCTTTTCTACACACACACACACACACACTCTCTCTCTCTCTCTCACATTTATACTGTATATATATTATATATATATAGAGGAATTTTTAGCTGAGAAGTTAGGCAAAGTATATATATATATATATATATATATATATATATATATATATATATATATATATATATATATATATATATATATATATATATATATATATATATATATATATATATATATATATATATATATTCATTTGGACTGAATTCATTCAGAATGAGAAGGAATTAAAACTCCCTTTTCTCCAGTTTTCCCTTTTTGAGGACACAATTCGAGGAAGAGGGGAAGCACTACAACATCACATGACTACTCAAGAGCCGGTAGCGAGGAAAAAGGAAGAAGCAAGAGATTAAAAAGGCCTGAACTTGTACAAGGCAGAGAGATGGGCGGGCGATATGGCTCTCTGTGGCATGATGTGCATTCCAGGGCCCCGCCGACAGCGAGGGACAATGTACAGAGTTCGGGGTTAGAGAGCAAAACAGCCGTCAGATAAGGGGGGGGGGGGGGGGAGCGAATGAGCTGTTTTAAACGGCAACAGAGCTGAAGCAATAGTGCGAGACTACGCAGCGGGGTGGGGGTGGGACGAGAGGGGAGAAACAAATATTCGTCGCCCTGACTCATCGGTACACCAGGTGAGATATGGTGCCGGATTTGAAGTTGAGCTGATGGTTGGGCACAAAGCTGTGCTGGGGGTTCTTCCGCGTGCAAATATCCTTGGCGTACAAGCCCATGCACGAGTCACATGACACCTTGGAGCAGTTGACGCAGGTGTGCGACGCCCCCGGCTTGTTGCAAAAGCCGCACCGCGACCCGCCTATGCTCAGCCGCTCGCCACCGCCGCCCTTCGGCGTCGTGAGGGCGACGGACTTGCTCGCGAACAGCTTCGCGGACATGAGGGGCTTCTCCACCATCTGGGGGTGAGGGTGCGGGTGAGAGTGCGAGTGGGTCAGCGTGAGCGGGTGCGGGTGGGAGTGAGTGTTGGAGTAGACGGAGAGCTTTTCCTTGACGGGGATGTACCCGTCCAGGGGCCGCGGGGATTTAGGGTGGTAGTCCTGCAGGCCGCAGCAAGGGGAGGGGTCCACGTCGTGACAGGAAGCACAGAGGATCATGTCACACCTCTGGCAGGAGGCCATGGAGGAGCAGCCCAGTCCGCAGCCCTGACACTTCACACTGCCGTGGGCTTTGAGCAGCCACGCGTCCCGCACATCCCGGGGCTCTCTGGACGGAGGCCGAGAGGGGGTCTGCCTTCCTGTCCCGACACCCCGCTCTGTGTACAAGTCGATCTCATCCAAAGAGGACAGGTGGTAGGATGTGTAAGCATCTGCCGGGGGAGGCGACTGGATTGGGAAGAAATCCGCAACGGGGCTGTAGGACGGCGGAGCAGCCACGGAGAAGAGGGACGCCGAGGTGCAGGGCCTGATGATCTCATCCTTCGTGTCCTCCTCTGCATCCACAAACAGAGTTTCCTTCCTCAGACTCAGCGAGGCCTTCAGGACGGGCTTGCTCACTGCCGCGTGCCAGTGGCCGGCCCCATCTGTGACGTCCACGGACTTAGACGGTCGGCTGCCTCGCCTCAGGTGGTGGGCGTGAGGCCTCTCGATGTCCAGCGGCCGCACGGACAGCCGAGCCATGTCCGCCCCGAGGCTGTCGCGTCTGCGGAGCGCCTCGGCGCAGCCGGCCGCGTCGTCTCTGCAGCCTCTGCGGAGCTCCAGGGCCTCCAGCTCCGAGGCCGAACCGCGGGCCAGAGCCACGACCTCCCCCAGGAGACGGCACTCTGCCTGGGCCAGGAAGAGCTCGAACGCCAGCTGCCGGAGATGATTCGCGCCTCCCGGGTGCTCCTGCAGGTGGAACTGCGAATCGTGGTCACAGGTGTAGCCGATGGTGCGCATTAGAGTTCGGAGTTCGGCATCAGAAATGGCGGACTGCAGATGGTACACATATGGGCCGGTGAAGGTCTAAAAGAGAAATGGGTTAATTAGCATTACTGTCAGTCAATAAAAACAGCTCCACACAATGACGCTATTCCTTTGATAAATATTCAAATAACTCAAAGTATAAGTTGGTTTTGCGATTGTGTTTAACCAAAAGCACAAATGTAAACATTCAAGAGCTTCAGAAAACATCACCTCACATACAGATGAAGAAGAAAGTAATGAAGGATCCAATCCTACGTTTCAACTTTTGGTTCACATATAAATACTGTACGGGGTTTTAGACGATAAACACTAATGAACTACATGCTAACTTAGTGGAGAACTAAAAGGAGTATTTGTATGTTGACTACATTGTAAGGTGCACATTCTGTTGTCAGGTGTTAATGTTAGTGTATTCTTTATAGCAGTTAATAAAGTACAGGATACACTTCGGAGACAAAGCGCTGACATTGTATCTGAACAACAGCAGCCTCTGTATATGGATCACTGCCGTCTCTGTGACCAGTGGCACAGCTTCTACAACGGAGGCTCTTTAGGGAAGATGTGTTCTAGATCTTGTTTCCACATAGAGCTCGTATGAAATAGAAATGTTTGCACAGACTAGTGTGGAGACCACCGGATGGACCTTTGAAGTGATAACTCCCAGTGGGATCATCGGCATCTCTCTTTCTGCACTAGTTTTATTCAAATCTAAAAGATGCACTTTAAACTATTACAAATTAAATCAGATGAATAAATCATATTGCATTCCTTTGCAAGGGGCCGTATTTCAGGTGTTCACTTGAATTGTCTGTATTACAGTGATATGGAAATCTACAAACTCCAAGAACGTTGACATGTTTCTGAGTATTTGTTTTCATCTTTAAGTGATAATAATAGGACAAACTGAACTCACCTTGATACATCTGAACTCCTTCTTCCAGGGGAAGAGCAGGAGGTTGGTGCATATGGTCTCCAGCGTGTGGAAGGCTCTCTCCAGGCTCCTGATGTTGCCCCCTCTCTGACAGCGGAGGGAATTCTCCACCACTTCATAGTAACGCACCATCCGGAAGCGCTGTCCCGGGTCCGGTTGGTAGGCCCCCAGCAGAGCCGTCGCAGTGGAGAGCAGCGCCTCGCTGTCCTTGTGCCTCCCTCTGTCCCCCTCTGGTGCACTTCCAACCCCCGTGTACTCCCCTCCACCCTCCAGACGCCTCTCCAGCAGCGTCACATACCTTCGAAACAGGTCCTCTTTTAACTTGGCATCCATTGTCGGCAGCGGACTGTCAGTCGGCCGTTCGGCTACTTTTCTGAGAGAGCCTCACCCCTCTTAGCATACTCTGCACCAGGATGCCACATTCAAGCACCATGTTTTGGACACCATGATTCACTGCGAACGCTTTGGCACACGTTCAACATTAATAACGTTTTGGAGAGGTGGAAGAGGAGTGAGATTTTGCATCCAATCAGCAGCACATCCCTTTAAACAACAGATGCAGTTGTTGTGGTGCTTTCAGTTGGCGTAGCTAGGCTGCAGCCTGTAGGGACGCCTTCTTACGGGCATCTCTGGCATCGGCTCAAAGCCCGACTCATTCCAGGACACACGGGCCTATGTCGTGCACGATGAGGTCAGGAGGAGCGGTAGCTTCACACTCTGTTAACGCAGCGCTGAGTCTATTCCAGTCCTCGGTTTCGGCGTGTGCAGAGCTCAAGGTCACTCATCGTGGAGCCACATTCGTGATCGTGGGATTCTTCTGAGCCGGCTCCAAGCTGTAGAGACACAGGAGAGCTTTATGAAAATGGAAATCTCTCATTCCTGATACACACAGAAGGAAACATATCTTTCTAATGACTCAGCCTGTGTTAAATCGGTCCAAAAGAAAAAGCATTCGTAACAATGATCATCCAGAGTATTCTCTGTTCTCTAATGGCTCAAACATGAGGTGTGTGTGTGTGTGTGCATCACTATTTTGAGAAACAGTATGTGCTCTGATGGATGCACCGTGCGGGTATTTTTATATGTCTGTCGTATAGCCAATAGGTTGGACTGATAGATTATCATCACGATGTACACAACATGTACACAACATGTACAACTGTGTACATCAGGGCTCACTGTTGACAGACACTATGTTGTCTTGCCAGTGGATATGTGAGCCAGCAGTACAAACATATGTGTAAACACATGACAATGTGGTATAAGAGTCTCCTGAATGATGATACTACTTATATTAATAGTGTCACTTCTTCCTGCACACATTGTAAAAGGGTCAATATTGCATAACTTTGTCAATTGAATCTTATATTCAGTTTTTATAGGTTTACTGTGTAACATCTGCCTCTTGGGTCTGCAGATGAAAAACAGCCTCTTGTCTAATAACTCTAGCGCATTTACAGCAAAGTTATTATTAATGTGCACTGTCCCTTATCAAATAAACCAATAAATACATTTAAAAACCCATGATAGCCTGCACCTAGCATAGTTAGCTCAAATTAAGAGCGCTATATTAGGCATACGGATGTGGATATATAACGTAATGTAAGTTTACCTACCTACCTCAAACCAACCTACCTTTCCCCACTGCGGGACTAATAAAGGATTACCTTATTTTACCTAACAAACCTACCTACACACATCAACCTTAACGGGCATCCGTCTAACAGTTAGCGAGCTAGCACGCAACATGCCTTGGCTAACACATCCAGCATGCGTTACTAATGCGCATCACACAGCAACAGAGTCGCTCCTTCACGACCAGTGACGATGATAATAAAAGGTAGACGTCGTTATTAAGGAATCTCAAACCCACAAAAAAAACCGATTATTCTGTCATTGAACGCCCATTTCAGCAGCGCAGCTGGCTAGCTAAACAATTGCTTTAGCTTAGCTAGCAGGGCGGTCCATCGTTGGATAGAAACGATTTTCAAGTAATTATTTAAACATGTACCGTCACTGTGATGTGACTCTTGTGCGAACAAGTGTACTTTTGAGCTTAAGCTAAAATACCACACCGCTTTTCTTAAAGCCACCACGAACACATCTTACCTTTAACGAGTGCTAGCCGTGTGGCTAGCTACGCCTCCTCCTCAGCTGTTGGAAATTCCCATCATCCCAACGCGCATGCGCCGCCAATTCTGACAGTTCTCGTCAGCAGCGGAGGGCCCACGTGCTGTTTGAGCTAAAAAGGGGGAGGGGCTACAGAGACCAGCTGCCAACTACATCCGGTGAATATACAGGAAAATAAATCTATTTATTTAAAATGTCAATATTGTGTTTAGCTGCTTTTCAATTTATTTATGCTAAAATAAATAATGCAATAATGTCAAACATTCTCCAATTCCAACTCATTATTGTTAATATCTGAGTAACTGTCTCAAAAAATATCACCTTGAAATATTTTGTATGGTAATCGAGAACAGAGACAGAAAGAGAGAGAAACAGACAGAGAGAGACAAACAGACAGAGAGACAGAAAGAGAGAGAGAAACAGACAGACAGACAGAAAGAAAGAAAGAAAGAGAGAGAGACAGACAGACGGACAGAGAGATGTTTTTCGTTGTTGTTTTTTATAAATAACATTATTGTTGTGTCGATAACTGTCATATAGTCATGATGTGTTACACACTCTGGTCCAATAGGTGGCGGTAATGCGCCTTAAACGGTGGTTTGTAGTCCGCCAATAAACTGAAAGAAGTAGAAGAAGAAGAGGAGGAGTGGGGTGAGAGGAGGGTGAACTGTCTCAGCGAAGAAAAAGAAATGGCGACGCTCGGAGGGTTTAGTGCAGCACAGCACAAGAAAAACGTCTCCGACGGGACCACCGGCGACATGTCGGAGTTCGTCTGTCCGGTTTGTCTCGAGATCTTCGACAGTCCCGTGACGACCCAATGCAGCCACACGTGAGTGTATTTCTGCCATTTTATTTTACATCAACCATCCAAAAACCTCCTTTAACCCACCTCTCTCTGATAGTTCCGTGGGACAAATAATGGGGGGGGGAGGAGGGAGAGAAAGGATCGTTATTTTAACGTGTCGCAACGTCAGAGTCGCAAAAACATCGACCACGCGCGAGCCTGTTGTTGTTATTGTTGTGACCCCGTATTTCTATTTTGGATATTTGGTTTAAGAAAACCCAATGTCAGCCTGCTAAAATCAGTTTCAGTTTTGTTTACATCAAAGAGGCGGCCTCACCTGGGAGTTGTAGTTCAGACAACCGTAGCTTGGACTCATCAACCCGCTTTGAAGGACTACAAGTCCCAGCGCCCTCCCGAGGGGGGACTTTCCATCGGATTTGCAGGAAGCTTTACCGGGATCTTCCAGAGAATGACAGCACCAGTTTTTATATTTTAATATACAGTTCATTAGTAAGAATACTTTGTAAACAGACTTTTCTTTCCTCCTGGTCACCAGAGGACACATTATATATTGTGTTCTATCAAATTATACTTGTTTTAACATCCTTGTTTGTTTATCATATTTATTTTTCATTTTTTCATATTTTCTATTTTTTTAATTATCTCTTTTACTATTGCGACACCAAGCCAAATCCCTTGTACATGTTACATACTTGGCGATAAGCCCTTTTTATTAAATTCTGATTGAAAATGATCAGTTTCTTTTATTTTCTTTGTTTGTATTCATCGTATCGACTGTCTCACTACCGGTAATCTTTCTGTTATTGTTATTATTGTCTTGCAGCATTTGCTGCTTTGTCTGTCAAAGCACTTTGTAAACACTGTTTTTAAAGGTGCTATATGAATAAAGTTATTATCATTAATATTTCTTCTTCTCCCATCTCTTTCCCAGGTTCTGCCACAGTTGTTTGCAGGAGTGTTTGCGTCCACAGAAGCCCGTCTGCGCCGTGTGCCGGGCCGGCCTGGGCCCCTGGACTAAAGCTGCGGAGCTGGAGCTCAAGATCCAATCGTCTGTGGCCGCTTGCAAAGGATGTGGAACACAGGTAGGTGCTGTGGCATCTGAAAAATGGCCTCTGCTGATTTGGATAACATGCAAAAAGGGGGGGGGGGGGTGTTAGACGGATCGCTTTAGCGTCATAACTACATTTGAGAGGGTCGCAGTGTTTTAAATTGCGTTCTCTCGCTATTCAGGTCCGTCTTTCTCAGATGAGAGGCCACACAGCTACCTGCTCAAAATTCCAGGAATACATCGAGGAGGGAGTGAGGACCACTGCCCAGAGCCAGCCCGCCATCATCAGGTGGAACTCAATGTTACCTACATGATAAACACCCAAGAGTTACCTCTGTAGCTGAGCAGTAGAGAGAGCTTTTTCAGTCCTGCATGAGTGCAACGCATCCATGAAAGAAGCATTGTTTTGTGTGAACAATCACCTTGAAGAATGCTGAACAATCCAGTCTGATGTGGCCTTAAACCGGTTCTGTGAGCGACAACAGGAAGTCGGTGCGCTCCGTTTAAACCATCTGCATCACTCGGTTGATTGGGTTAGGGTTAGTATGTCCCACGTTCTTTGTGAACAGATCATTCGACCTGCAGGGTGAAACACATGAGAAATGACAATCCTTTTTATGATGCTGACGCGTTTTGTTCAGCAGGAGTAAGAAGACAACGCTCTAAAGGAACCGCACACCGGCATGTACGCTGGTGAAGCATCATTGTTTTCGACTCTTACAATTCCTGTTGCTAAATTTGCCGGAAACTACAAAAACAAATAGACTCTGGTTCTAAGAAGTGGAACTGCTGTTTCTATGGTGACATTTTAGCTTCTGAGAGACGATTACAAACAAGAGAAGTTTAACCCGGATATGACGACTAATCAAAGTAGTGGCCAGTTGAACAGATGTCAATATGATATCGATATCAAAGAGAATCTCGTTAACATGTTGTTATCGTCTGTTTCTTTCCCACAGTCCAGTACCAAATCGCTTCACCTTCACCTGCCCGTACTGCAACTGCCAGAACCTGGACCAGGACGGCCTGGTCGAACACTGCACCTCCCAGCATGCTCGTGATGCACGACAAGTGGTAGGAATTAAAAGAACAAAATCAATGTCCCCGATCCCATCTTCCTCCGTCCGTTTAAAGTCAATGCAGAGAGCTGTTTATGTCGATTTATTTTGTCCATAATCGCTGGATAATCTTGATAAATCGTCTTCCTGGCTGTAATCCTGCAGCTCTACTGTACGTGGTCAGTAAGGTCAGCTAGTGGAGTCACTGTTGGGTTTCATAAATCACGTCACGGTTATTGGCACTACGGGGCTTTTCACAAGTTTCATCCTTTCATCCGAGGCGCTTGGGAGGTTGCACACTGCGATGATGATGATGATGATGAAGCTGCGGTACTACAGCAGTGAGGCTCACTCGCTGAACTAAACAAACTAAGATAAAAGGATTGTGAATCCCTCACAGTAGCTCTACTGCTCCATCTGTCCTCTTCAGTCTGACGCAGCGTCTCTTTGTTGCGGCGTGTGAACGGCCTCTTAACGTACGGAAGTGGGCGGGGAGAGGGTGTGAGGGCGGGGTGAGGGCGGGGAGAGGGTGTGGTGGGCGAGGAGAGGGTGTGAGGGCGGGGAGAGGGCGGGGAGAGGGTGTGGTGGGCGAGGAGAGGGTGTGAGGGCGGGGAGAGGGTGTGGTGGGCGAGCAGAGGGTGTGAGGGCGGGGAGAGGGTGTGAGGGTGTTGTGGGCGGGGAGAGGGTGTGAGGGCGGGGAGAGGGTGTGGTGGGCGAGCAGAGGGTGTGAGGGCGGGGAGAGGGTGTGAGGGTGTTGTGGGCGGGGAGAGGGTGTGAGGGCGGGGAGAGGGTGTGGTGGGCGAGGAGGGTGTGAGGGTGTTGTGGTGGGCAAGGAGAGGGTGTTGTGGACGGGGAGAGGGTGTGAGGGCGGGGAGAGGGTGTGGTGGACGGGGAGAGGGTGTGGTGGGCGAGGAGAGGGTGTTGTGGGCGGGGAGAGGGTGTGAGGGCGAGGAGAGGGTGTTGTGGGCGGGGAGAGGGTGTGAGGGCGGGGAGAGGGTGTTGTGGGCGGGAGAGGGTGTGAGGGTGTGGTGGGCGAGGAGAGGGTGTTGTGGGCGGGGAGAGGGTGTGAGGGCGGGGAGAGGGTGTTGTGGGCGGGAGAGGGTGTGAGGGTGTTGTGGGCGGGGAGAGGGTGTTGAGGGTGTTGTGGGCGGGGAGAGGGTGTTGAGGGTGTGAGGGTGTTGTGGGCGGGGAGAGGGTGTGAGGGCGGGGAGAGGGTGTTGTGGGCGGGGAGAGGGTGTGAGGGCGGGGAGAGGGTGTTGTGGGCGGGGAGAGGGTGTGAGGGTGTGAGGGTGTTGTGGGCGGGGAGAGGGTGTGAGGGTGTGAGGGTGTGAGGGTGTTGTGGGCGGGAGAGGGTGTGAGGGTGTTGTGGGCGGGGAGAGGGTGTGAGGGCGGGGAGAGGGTGTGAGGGCGGGGAGAGGGTGTTGTGGGCGGGGAGAGGGTGTGAGGGCGGGGAGAGGGCGTGAGGGCCGGATGTGAATCCGGCCATGGCTCAGATTTCCTCTGTTCACAGACTCATTGTCACTCTTCACTCTGCGCCCGTCCAGGTGTGTCCCATCTGTGCCTCGATGCCTTGGGGGGACCCGAACTACAGGAGCGCAGACTTTTTCCAGCACCTGAAGATCAGACACACGTTCTCCTACGACACCTTTGTTGTAAGTCGAAGCCCAGAAAACACACGCACCTGTTCTACGTTCATAATGATCAGTTCGCTTCTATATTGGCTCTATTTTCTCTGTGCAGGATTACTCCACAGACGAGCACACGATGATCCAGGAGGCTCTACAGCGCTCCCTCTTGGACAACTGACGTGCGAAGAACAATCCGGAAGAGGAGGGAATCCACCGAAGTGAAGTGAAGGGGAGACGTGAAGTCTTCCGAAGAAGACGCACTGTAACACCATTCCTCCGTCAGGAGGATGGTGGTACTGTACCGCTATGGGTAACCAGCTTCACAGGGAAATTGTTATTGTCGTTACGGATCTATAGGTTTATTATTCCGAAAATAAATCCTGCAATATGGTTTAAAAAAAGCAAAAAAAAAGCATATTGTACCGTCTGATTTAGGAGTGATACTGTGTTTCTGCTCTCTTATCTCCCCCCCCCCCCCCAAAAAAACCCGTTGAGTCTGTCGAATACCTACTAAACTATGTACGTCCCAGCTGTTTGTTTGTTTATGACACTATGGCGTCATTGAGCCAAAAACTTCCAAAGTTGTGATTAAATCTCCCCGTCGTCAATACTTGATGTAATGAGAGGGTTCGACCACTAGGTGGCTAAACGACGGACTCGTCGAGTTGTTCTCGTAACGATAATCTATAATAACTCGAGAGCGACTCTGCATGTTCACTCTCAGACAAGTGGAGAGGGTTGTTTTACTACGTTTTCTGTTCCTGGGTGAAGTGTGTGAGAGAGCCGAGTGTGTGCTCATTCTGTTTTCTCAGAGATCTACTGGAAAGAATAAATAATAAGAGGGTGAAACAGAAGCCAGATTGTTGGCCGTTTGCTTTATTGTAACGTTTCTCCCTTCCGTCTCTGTGCCTGCTGGTAGATCTTGTTCCTGACTTCCAAAACTCCTCATAGGGCTAATAGTTCAGTTGGGTGAAAACCAAACGATGCAAGTAGGAGAGCATCAGTGTGTCGTCGTGGTGGGTCGTTCTGTGATTTACTTTCGGTTCTTGTTGTCACTTAGAGGTTTTACCTGCATGCTTCCGGCCAGAGGGGGGCAGCAGAGCTCCACCTGCTCTCTGGTCGTCCTCTGTTGCAAAGACATAATTCAGCATTCTGTTCATGTCACTGTGTCGTTCTCCAGCTGGAGGTTCGTCACATGCAGCACGCAGAAAGGGTTTCGTGGAGGGGATGCATACTTGTGTCATGAGTAACCGTACCGTCATGGTGTGACACGACTTTTAAGATTTTTAAATGTAACTTACTGTTGCGTGTTTTTCTTTTTGCCTTCATCACGAAAGAAACAAACTCCAGTTTGTTTTGATGGCGTTTGTAGTGTGAACATCTCTGCCCACAGTTCTGTAAAGAGAAGAGGGGAACATGGTTATTATGTGTGTGTGCCTCATAATCAGAAAGCATGTGAAGAAACAACAATATTCACTTTGACTTTGCCTGATTTTCTTTTCTTTCTGTCGGTTTGCACTCCTGTGGATTGTGTCTCTTACTTCCCTCCAGTGTTGCGTCCCAATGACTTGTAACTGTCACAAATCAACCACACACAGCGAGGCTGCTTTGCATTTTGTCTTTTCACCAACAGGTCAATAAAACGTAACGCACCCCGATCAAGTAGCGCCAGAGCACAACCTTAATGCCTTTTCACGTAGTCTTTGGTGCCGCCTAGACGTTCGGTTTGTTTGTTTTTTCCTCTCCGGTAAAATGTAATAATTTTGTACGTGTTTCTCAATGTATGATGACCTTTTTCTTTCTCAATATATATATCTCTCATTCTCTCTCTCTTGTCAGCGGGTCTAAATCCTGATAAATTAAAGCTCTTTAATTATTTAAACCCTGAACTCCAGAAATCAGGCGCAGTGATTTATACGTGTGTGTGTGTGTGTGTGTGTGGGGGGGGGAGAAACAACACTCGCTGCTCTGATGGATGACCACAGTGTGTGTGTGTGTGTGTGTGTGTGAGAGAGAGTTAAAGGGAAGGCAATGTGCAGCAATGGTAACTGGATTTGCTCAGTTGTCACAATAGTCGAGCACGGGGCAAACGAACAGTATAATGAACCGTAAGTTGTTGGAGATCAGGGCCGTGCTAAATCACACCAACGATGACATTGCAATGTGTATTTATTTATTGTTTTGCATGTACTTGTATATCTGTGCTGAGTTTTCTGATGAAACTCAAGCCCTTCGGTGTACATTGTCCACAGGGAGAGAGAACCCTCTCATCTCGTTTCCTTTGTGTGTGTAACTACTGTAGCTAAATGATACTGCAGTGACTCACCTAGCTCCACGGAGAAGCTCACCCACCAAACTTCTTGATGTAGCCCCCCCCCCCTTCTCCCTTCCCTCCCTCCTCGATCAGGTTTTGCTCCTGGCAGATGGAGGAGAGATGTTAGCTGTGAGAGAACTAACGAGATACTCCAGTGCTGCTGGGCAGGAAGGAAGTGGAGCCGTAAAAACACGGCAGAGAGGAGTCTTTCTTGTCTGTTTGGTGGCGGAGATGTAAAACAAAAAAAAGAAAGAAAAGGGGGAGGTGGGGAATGGGAATAGGAAAGGGGGGGGGGGGGAGAAGTGAACACATTGAATAAAAATTTCATAAAGTTCAGCGTGTGGTTTTCTTTGATGCGAGCAATAGATGTGCAGTCTGCAGGCCCTGTGGAGGCAGCAATTAATGCTACATGTTGCCCGCGGGCGAGCGAGGACGGTGGCTCGGTTTCTTTCTTTTCTCTAGAAGTGCGTCGCACCATCACGCCGCCCGAGACGCCCTCTCACCAGCCGCTTTGTTTCTCCTCTCTGTATCGTGAACCTGCTTTTTATCCACCTGCTGGAAGCCTTTTGAAACTCCTGAACTGTGAGGCTGCTCCGCCCCCTCGGATGATGTCACTCCACGTTGGAATACTCAAAAGGCGAACGCACGATAAGTTCAGCCGATGTTTTAGTGACATCGTTGAAATCGAACACTTTGGAGTCACGAGTTGGGACTCAAAATAAAACAGCCCAGGACTCCTCTGTGTTCTGATACTCGTACTGTTTAGTGCGCCAGGAACAGATGCAGTATGTCCAAATACGTAGTCTGAAGACTCAACTGGCTCAGCAGCTGGTGAAATGGTCACGAAATACAATCGATTGGTTTCATTTACAGGGATACGAATTGTCTTTTTTTATGCCCCTCAGAACGACATTAGTTTAAAGATGAAAGTTAGGTTGAGGCAACTAAACCAACAGTTGGGTTTAAACAACTGAACCGACAGTTGGGTTTAAACAACTAAACCGACAGTTGGGTTTAGGCAAATAAACCGACAGTTGGGTTTGAGCAACCAAACCGACAGTTGGGCTTGAGCAACCAAACCGACAGTTGGGTTTGAGCAACCAAACCGACAGTTGGGTTTGAGCAACCAAACCGACAGTTGGGTTTGAGCAACCAAACCGACAGTTGGGTTTGAGCAACCAAACCGACAGTTGGGCTTGAGCAACCAAACCCACAGTTGGGTTTGAGCAACCAAACCCACAGTTGGGTTTGAGCAACCAAACCCACAGTTGGGTTTGAGCAACCAAACCGCCAGTTGGGTTTGAGCAACCAAACCCACAGTTGGGTTTGAGCAACCAAACCCACAGTTGGGTTTGAGCAACCAAACCGCCAGTTGGGTTTGAGCAACCAAACCGACAGTTGGGTTTGCGCAACCAAACCGACAGTTGGGTTTGCGCAACCAAACCGACAGTTGGGTTTGAGCAACCAAACCGACAGTTGGGCTTAAACAACTAAACCGACAGTTGGGCTTGAACAACTAAAACAGTTGGGTTTAAACAACTAAAACAGTTGGGTTTAAACAACTAAACCGACAGTTGGGTTTAGGAAAGGTGTCACAAACAGTTTGGAAACTACTACCATAGAACCACAACACGGTGCAGAACACTGGTCTCCTGGTCTTCACGTACTGTTAGTTGGACCCACTCGCTGGGTCCAACTCACTCGCTCTGACTGTTGTCACCTGGATGCTTTTAATTTGCGTGTCCTCCATGAAAAAAAAGGCTCCTAATTAACTTTCCATTGACATGATGAGAGGGTCAAAGTTCAGCAGTGTAATGAGGAAGTAGTACGTCCCAATTTGAATGCGTACTGCATGCAGAAGTACGTACTGTGTTAAGGCAGCTGTAGTAAAGTAGAAAGAAAAAGTTTCCGGTTTGGAACGCAGTCTTGGTTCTGGACTCGGGTTTAAAAGGATGGATTTCCTCCTGGTTCAGGCTCTTTAACACCCAGTACGCTTTGCGTTCGGTCAGAGAGACAGAAGAGTTTTACAGTCAGGAATCAGGACGACTGACTCGCATCCTTCACCTGCTGCTTTTAGCTGAAAGCATAAAAAGAGTGAAAGTCTCATCTGTGATAATAAAAAGTGGTGCGATACACTGAAGAGATAGAAAACTCCTCAAATGCCTGGAAAGTTCTCTCTCTTCGTTCTGCTGAGGCAGGTGTCTGTGGTGAGGTGAACAGGAGCGCTGGGAGTTCGTTAACATTTCCTCAAAGTCAGGAGAAACAGGAAGCGAGCGGGGATTCCTGCCACCGCGCGCCGCGCAGGTCGGCCCTCTCCGGTGTTTGAACAGAAAGCGCCGCTGGGCTTCCCCGACATCAATACTGGTTCTACACCGACTCCTCTTCCGCTTTTAAACTCTTTAACAACCGACCCCCCCCCCCCACACACACACACACACACACACACACATTCTGCTTGTGTTGCTGTAGCCTAAGAGCAACAAGACTTAACTTTGATTTAATAATGCCTGCAACCAGTTTGGCCCCTTATCAGCTAAGTGAAACTTGCACATCTCGTGTGTGTGTGTGTGTGTGTGTGTGTGTGCATCTAATTGTGTGCCCTCTAATAGCTGCCAACATTATGCCAGCGGTACTCAGAACTGACGTTTATCTTTACTGCTGTCTATAAAAGCATAATATGTACTTTGTTACGGTAAATTATATATCTTTTTAATCTGTTCTGTAAATCCAAGCAAGGAGGTTTGAGTTCCTGTTGAAGCACTCTATATGATATATATATATATATATATTACGAATAAAACTCCTCACACCAGGTTTTAAGAGTCCCACTAAAAAGCTTGGAAAGTTCTCAGAATCACTGTTTCTGCAGAAATATTCTCCTGGAAGTGAAGATGAATATGAAACACGACGGTGCAACTATCAGGAGGATTGCTAATCATCGCTTCCCTCGTTTATTTATTTATTTATTTGAAATCCGCTCAGCCGCTGTACTAATATTTGAAAGTTAAGCCCTCTAAGGTGTAAACGAAGGGGAGGCAATGTCCCCAGTGTGTGTGTGTGCGTGTGTGTGTGTGTGTGTGTGTGCGTGTGTCACAATGGAACGGCAGGCCGAGTGAGGCGGAGGGATCTAAATTTGACTCCCCCTCTCTTTTGCCCCTGCAGACCAACTCATGTGTATGTGTGTGTGTGTGTGTGTGTGTGTGTGTGTGTGTGTGTGTGTGTGTGTGGAAGAGAGCAAGGCCCAAGGCTATTATTCTCCCATTAATTTTTCCATTTGAAATCAAACCTCAGCGGGCGTGCATGAGGGAATCAGAGGGGGGGGGGGGGGGGGACACAAATGTTGGTTGTAGCAACGTTTATGTCCAATAGGGGAGGCAATTTCACTTTCAAAGGAATCCTGGTGATTTGTCTCCTCTCCGTCCTCCGTCAGACCATCGGGAGGAAATCGGACCGCTGGAAATAAAACTGACAAATCGCCCCAAAATATAACTAAACACATATTCTGCCTCTTACATGTGGAGCTATTTAGACAGCTGGATAGTTTTGGTGTGAGTTGCCGCGTGTCGGAGATGTCTTGTGGAGCTCAAAGTGTAAATTAAAAAGTACTTTCTTTCTAGAAATCATGACCCGGTTACTCACGATAATCCATCATCACATGTCAATAAATCTTTCTTTTTGTTTTGTTTACAGCTTACAGAACACTTGACTTGTTTGTGGACGTTTTACTTCTCATGCCATTGTTGGTCATCGGTATATAGATTTATCTAACATTCATATTCACACCTATTGTTCACTGTGTACGTAACAGTCCCGTCCATTCTTTCCCTTTTGTCCAGCTTTGTCCTTGTCTTCTTTCTTTTATACATTGAAAGAGATGCAACTTGCTCACACGTGTACTCGGTCAATAAAGTTGATTCTGATTATTGCGAGCAGCTTCCTGAAGGAACTTCAGCTGATACTCAGTGAGAGCAGCACGTTGGTCGTTTTGAAGAAGTTTCCTGTCGGAACTATTTTCTTTCAACAATAGTTCCGACAGGAAACTTCTCACAAGGTCTGTGGATTATCTTCAATAAACCGGCTCATGGTTTCTGGAAAGCGGATGTTGCCGATGAGTTATTTTATGAACATTATTTTGGTGCTTTGAGCATCACAAGTGTCCTATAGTCCCGTTATATCGGAGTGAAGCCAGACATCTATACGGGTGATGTCTCCAGCACAACAACAGTGATAGATAGCACTGCAGGTAAGAGGAGAAGTATGTGGTTTTGATTTCAAGAAACAGTTTTAGTCTTTTCATGGGATTTGTTGGACGGCGTTTTATGGCTAATTTAGAAATTACAAAGTGAAACATTACAAAGCAGGGTAACATTCAGAGAAACAAAACATTTTTTGACCTTATAAACTCAAAAATGTGTTTTTTTCTCGTAAATTTGAGGCTCTAATCTACGATTAGAATGTATGACTTTGAAATCTCTGAAATGTTTGATTTTCTAAAATATTTTTTGGTCGTCTCGTCCTACATGATGTGTTTTGACTGGTGAGACACTCTGATGATTTTTTAATCTGCCCATCTAACTCTCGCTGACACTCGTGTCTGCACATTCCTGTAAATGCTCTAATTTTACCTGTCGACTCCACTTTCCACTGCGAAAAAACTTTCCGTCCACACAGAACCCTGTTACATCTTCATATTCACACACACACACACACGCACGCACACACACACACACGCACGCACGCACACACACACACACACACAGAGGGGACCATCGTTCCTTCCACCCCACACAAACACCTCACGCTTCCTCTTCCAGTCTCCTTCAATCACCGCTCTCCGGCCTCTTTCTTAGAAGAAGAAAAAAGCGCCGGTGCTTGCTAATCTGTCAATCACATGTTGTCCTGTTGTGTCGATGACGGGGGTCCGTGGCGGAGGGCTGTGCACCTCCAGCGGCTTCACAGCTCGATGATTAACCAGGCAGGTAGTGAGTTAAACTGCTGACAGCAGAAACACACTGACAGCTGATTTGGAAGACAATGGTCCCGCTCCCTCTACTTAACTTGTCACGGCAGTCAAAGCACCGTTCTCCATTCACTCGTGACGCATCTGGAAAGATGGAGGAGAGAACACACTCATTCACATCCGTAGACACGTGGATATGTTCACATGCAGGCAGGAATAAACTTCAGCTGATCTATTTTGGAAGATACACATCGATGAGTCATTAGCTGTAAATATAAAGCGGGTGAAAACAATGTGGCCCCAAAATGCAGAGATGGAATTGATTAGAAACTTGAGAAAGTTTATTCTAAGGAGATGGGATTGATGGCTTGTGTTTCATTGGAGGACCAACAGAGCGTAGTGAATAACAGTGTATTGGCGTTATTGAAGTAAGTCGTGACGGCGGTTGTGATATTACTGTGACTGGCTGATGGGAAACATCTTGAGATCCTTCAAAGGTCCCATAAAGTCAGATCTTCACGTCTTTTTTTCACATTAAGTGCTTTATAAATACTGTGAAAGTATTAAAACGCTCAAACCACTGAGAAATACACAGCCCGCTTTCAGAAGCCGTGTATTTAAACCAGCCCTCACGGCTGTGACGTTCAAATTATACAATATATGAACCACAGAAATAAAACAGGAGTGACGGACACTCAAAGCAACGCAGGAGGACGGTCAGAGCGGCGGAAGCTTTTACGAGTACAGCTGTGTGTAGCGGGCAAACTACCAAACCTTACGGCAAGTCACGCACTCACTGAGGTGAGGTTTTTGGAGTAACGACTAAAACGAGCAGTGGAGTAACGTTAGTAACGTTACGAAGCGTAGAGAGCCAGAGTAAATGAGTAAATGAGTCAACTTTAACAACCTCATCCACACACTCCTGTTACAGCGCAGGAAAACACACTGCTGTCAAAAGATGAGCGACAACTTTGTTCGGCTCATGTTCTGTGTCCAGCGTAGCATTAACGCATGGTGGAGTTAGCAAGCTAGTTCGCTAGCTAAATAGTGGACAGTTAGCTAGTTAGCTGGCTTGCTACTTGCGCCATGCTTCAATGCTACGCTGGATACAGAAGAGGAGCCAAAGCGGGCCGGTGTCCAGCAGTTAGCTGGGTCTAACGTTCCCGCCGCCTCGCTCCCCGTCGCACTGGAGAAGGACACGCTAGCTAGCCTGCCAGCCGTCTTTGGAGCTTCGTCAGCTTCCTTTTCCCGGCGAGCTGCGGCTACACTTTACGGCCCCGACTGACGTGTGTCGTCGCCATTAAACTAGCAACAAACGCCATTTTATTTCTTCTTCTTTCTTTCTCCAGTCAAGTGACCACGGCAAACAATTCAACGTCCGTTCTACTCCTGTTCTGTGTCACGTAATTCCGATTAAACAGACAAATCGGATCATTTCAGACTTGAGGTTGAATATATTCAGACGGACGATATGAGAAAAATTAAGTGTTTTTTACACAAAAGCACGTAAACATGTTCGAGTAGAAACCCCCAAAAAACACAAGTCTGAACCTGGAAACGAGCATCATATGTGTCTTTAGATTAACAGTCCCAACGCTTCCCAATTATTAACCGCCCCTGCAGTGTACCATTCATATTCAGAGCTATTTACCTCCCTTCACTTCCTGTGCTTTGTGTCTTCTGTCTTTACAGGAGGGGAGTGGACGACGCAGGCAGATCTGTCAATCAAGTGCCCCCCCCCCCCCCCCCCGCCCCCTCCGAAACCACCAGTGGCTGCCCATAGACACCCATCCATACACCTCCATCAGCTCCAGTCGCCTCCTCAGCTCAATGAGTAACTAACCTGCAGGTATTGAATCAAACTGCTGACAAGAGTGTGGAGGGGGAGTTGAGAGGGGTGGGTGGGGGGGGAGACGGGGGGGGGGCTGTGTAGGTGGATGGATAAGAGAGTTGGAAAGGGAAGGGGGAGGATGGAAATGACAATAGCATCATTTTATAGCCCACCTTGGTGACGTAACCTTTAGAAAGACGGGTTTTTTCTTCGCCGTCCGTTCAGCCCTCTTCGCTCTCTTAAGTGGCATCCTTTGATGGGCCGTCCCTCTCTCTCTCTCTCTCTGTCTCGCTCTCTCATCCTGTCTTCTTAGACAGATGAGTGCTGTCAGCGCCGCCATCACTGCCCAGCTAAACATTAATGACTCTCTTGCCTGACAAGTGTCGGCGGGGCAGGGTAGAGGTGAAAGGGGGTTGTGGGGCTGACGCCTCTGGACAAAAAAAACCCAGAGATGAAAAGGAGAAGTGATGGCTTTATCTGCATGACAGATTCTCTTTTGTCTCTCTGAACTTGCGTATATATGTATCTGTGCCATCAGCAGATTCTTGGCTTGACGGTTTTATTGCCCTGTTTTTCCTCCTCGGAGAGAGAGAGAGAGATGGACCTCTTTGTATTCACATTGCCCCTCATCCTTCCTCCTGGCATTGCTGACATTCCTTCAAGTATCTGTGCATGTGTGCATGTGTGCATGTGTGTGTGTGTGTGTGTGTCTTTGCAGGCTCGTGTAGGTCCAACGTGTGTTTCCTTCATATGTCCTCATGTGCCGGTTTCTTGGAGAGAGAGAGCATCCTGGACTTTGATGTTGTTGCTGTACAGCGATGGTGGTGATGACAAGATCAACGGCGAGGAATCATCGCAGAGGGACGGGTAGTGGAGAGGAGGAGAGGAGACAGGAAGGAAGGAGGAAAGACGAACGGAGGGAGAGTTTCTCTGCCGGTGGAAGAGTCGCTCGGTCAGTTTAGATGTTAAGAATACGCGACTACGTGTCACATTAACATCACCATGTTTTATTTGCTCCTAATCATTTTTTAATCTTGCAGGTTTGTGAATTTTCTTCTCGGAAATTTGCCACAATTTTTCTCGGAAATGTACATCTTTTATAACGTCAATTCTTATTTCTTCTTAGTATATTTACCCGCACGCTGGCACAGTGACTTTAGGCAACACAATGATTTAGTTTGGTTCAGGGAAAACATCATGGTTGGGTTTTAAAACAGTTACATAAACCCTAAAAGTGGACGTAGTTACCGTGATGTCACCAGTTGGTTTGTGGACGACGGTTTTGAAGCCTCGAGTTCGACATTTTGGCCATCGCCATCTTGTTTTTTGCAACCAGAAGTGACACAAGAGGGCGGAGCTAAGTACAACTGAACGCTGAATAAGACATTATTAGGCAACCAAAAATGTTGCAATTTACTTTCATGAACACTCTGAGAAAGAGTTAAAGTTAAAATGAAAACACGGATAACTCCCAGACCGGACAGCGCCGTGGTAGAGACCTGTCAATCACCGTGTAGCCCCGCCCTAAAGCGTCCCCTGCTTTATGGTCTGTGTGACTCTAAATGGACCATCATGTACTAAATGAACATCATGCTGTGTTGAAGAAGACTTGGAACTAGAGATTGAGACATAAACTCATGTTTACAATGTAAATAAGGTAATAGCACGAAAAGTAAGAAGACATTTTTTGGGGGTGAACTTTTCTCCACAGTTAATGAATGTTGCCCTCTGGAATATTTCTTTCTCCTATTATTTCATCATGGTTCTTCTCATCCCTCCTTCCAGACAGTGGTCTTCCTTTTTCCATACTGGTCTCTGTCCCCCCCCCCCTCTAGATCTCCACGTTGTCACTCAGGCCTTGTGGCCTCTTTCCCATCTCTCTCTCTCTTGAATTATTCACAGCTCAGGGGAGTGAATGGCTGCTGCTGAGTGGACTCAGCACAGATCCGGCTGCACATTGCCCACTTTTTTTGTACGTCCGTCCATTGAAGGGGATTACGCCTGCTGCTCCATCAGACCCCCCCCTGCAAACACACACACACACACACACATCTAAGCATGCAAACCTTGTGTTGAACCTCTCGTTCATATGGTTATGAACAGCTGATGGTTGGACAGTGAGACAAACAGACAGCGTTATGTCCTCCTGACAACATTCCTTGACTGCAGAGCCGCCGGGGGCCTCCTGCGGTGAAGGCCGCCCACTCTCCTGGCTGACTTCTCCCCGGGCAGCCTCCAGCCTCCTCTGGGTTTCCCGGAGCAATGATTAACCCCGGTTCTGATCAATGCTTTATGCTGACTCTGATACATCACTGGAGCCTTGCAGCTGCCATGTAAAAGGAAGCGTCAACTCTGCGCTGCTCATGACAGAGCATGCCCACTCCGTCACTTACGCCGGGGCACACACACACACACACACACAGACACAGACATGTACCCACACACACACACACACACACGCACACACACACACACACACAAGGGTGGTCAAAATACCGGGAACACCTGACAACACCATGCAATCCAGTTTTAAAGTCCTGCTATTAAGCTTTTGACTGTCAGTGATCCTGTTATTTTGTCCGTCTTCTGCATGTGTGAAATATATTTTGCTATCCATTTATTTACATATAAGAGTAGGAAAATTTTTAGGAAACTTTTGTTGTCATTTAAGCTCAGTTCCTCTCCTGAGTCCGATAATCTGGACAGATATTTGATATTTTTACTAAAATATATGTATATTTTTTGTGTGTCAGCAGTTTTTACAGAGAGGCAAAGAGAGTGAGATAAACACAGAAAGAGAGGAACAAAATAAGAAAAGGAGGAACGAGGAGCATCGCTCGTCACCCGGCGGCGCTTCACCTCGACAGCAGGGGGAAGCCCCGGTTTCCTGAAGATGACAGGAAGCACAATAGCAGAGTGTTCTGTCAGCACATCCCGCTCACACAGAGCCAGGTTAATGATTCTGTAGCCACAGCTGAGCGGGAGAGAGGGGACGAGAGGAGGGAGGAGAGAGAGAGAGAGAGAGAGAGGGAGAGAGAGAGAGGGGGGAACAGGTGGAGGGGGAGGCTGGCAACGCATAGGCCGTCATTACTGCTGCATTAGGAGCGATGGCGGTGTTTTTGTCATTTTAATTACCTTTAATCTGATCTCTTCATACTCGGGCCGCTCGTTAATGAGGCAGAACAAAAAGTACACGTCAAACATGTTTAGCATGCATGTACGCTATCAGTCACACGGATAACATGGCAGAGCGGGAACGACGAAGGAAAAAGCTGCAGAGGAAAAAGAGATGAAAGATGAAATAATACGGTGGAGGACAACACTGTGCTTTTTATACTTTATCAAATATAAATTTGAAAGGCAGCGTTCTAGTGTGCGAGTCCATTAGAGGCAAATATTACAACGAGAAAATTACATTTAATATGAAAGTTTATCATTAATGTTGTGATCCTAAACAGTTTCAGATGTTTGTCTGTCTTCAGTACCTGCAGTTATATTTCACATTCCATCACTTATTTTATTTCATGGCTTTCTTGTTTACTTCTATAATTTCATATTTTATCTTTTCCTTTATATTTATTTAAAAGTGAGACACTGTCAACTTTGCTTCCATAACATGACTTCTTAGAGACTTGTGGAAAGCAAACATCTGAGATAAACATTCAGCTTTTTATTTCACTATTTTATTTATTTGTGTCTGTAGATTTCTACTAAATTCACCAAAAGTTACCTTCACATAACGCCTCATTTGCATATTTAAACATAACATTTCAGAAAACTTGTAATACAATAAATACTCTTAATGTGAGTGATGAAGTGGTGAAGTTTCATGGTGATATCTATGAGTTCATGTTGTGACTCTATTCACCTGTAGAGTCTTCTTAATGTGAGTGATGAAGTGGTGAATATTCACCTGTAGAGTCTCTTAATGTGAGTGATGAAGTGGTGAATATTCACCTGTAGAGTCTTCTTAATGTGAGTGATGAAGTGGTGAATATTCACCTGTCGAGTCTTCTTAATGTGAGTGATGAAGTGGTGAATATTCACCTGTAGAGTCTTCTTAATGTGAGTGATGAAGTGGTGCATATTCACCTGTAGTATTCTTAATGTGAGTGATGAAGTGGTGAATATTCACATGTAGAGTCTTCTTAATGAGAGTGATGAAGTGGTGAATATTCACCTGTAGAGTCTTCTTAATGTGAGTGATGAAGTGGTGAATATTCACCTGTAGAGTCTCTTAATGTGAGTGATGAAGTGGTGAATATTCACCTGTAGAGTCTTCTTAATGTGAGTGATGAAGTGGTGAATATTCACCTGTAGTATTCTTAATGTGAGTGATGAAGTGGTGAATATTCACATGTAGAGTCTCTTAATGTGAGTGATGAAGTGGTGAATATTCACCTATAGAGTCTCTAAATGTGAGTGATGAAGTGGTGAATATTCACCTGTAGAGTCTTCTTAATGTGAGTGATGAAGTGGTGAATATTCACCTGTAGAGTCTCTTAATGTGAGTGATGAAGTGGTGAATATTCACCTGTAGAGTCTTCTTAATGTGAGTGATGAAGTGGTGAATATTCACCTGTAGAGTCTCTTAATGTGAGTGATGAAGTGGTGAATATTCACCTGTAGAGTCTTCTTAATGTGAGTGATGAAGTGGTGCATATTCACCTGTAGTATTCTTAATGTGAGTGATGAAGTGGTGAATATTCACATGTAGAGTCTTCTTAATGAGAGTGATGAAGTGGTGAATATTCACCTGTAGAGTCTTCTTAATGTGAGTGATGAAGTGGTGAATATTCACCTGTAGAGTCTCTTAATGTGAGTGATGAAGTGGTGAATATTCACCTGTAGAGTCTTCTTAATGTGAGTGATGAAGTGGTGAATATTCACCTGTAGTATTCTTAATGTGAGTGATGAAGTGGTGAATATTCACATGTAGAGTCTCTTAATGTGAGTGATGAAGTGGTGAATATTCACCTATAGAGTCTCTAAATGTGAGTGATGAAGTGGTGAATATTCACCTGTAGAGTCTTCTTAATGTGAGTGATGAAGTGGTGAATATTCACCTGTAGAGTCTCTTAATGTGAGTGATGAAGTGGTGAATATTCACCTGTAGAGTCTTCTTAATGTGAGTGATGAAGTGGTGAATATTCACCTGTAGAGTCTTCTTAATGTGAGTGATGAAGTGGTGAATATTCACCTGTAGAGTCTTCTTAATGTGAGTGATGAAGTGGTGAATATTCACCTGTAGAGTCTCTAAATTTGAGTGATGAAGTGGTGAATATTCACCTGTAGAGTCTTCTTAATGTGAGTGATGAAGTGGTGAATATTCACCTGTAGAGTCTTCTTAATGTGAGTGATGAAGTGGTGAATATTCACCTGTGGAGTCTCTTAATGTGAGTGATGAAGTGGTGAATATTCACCTGTAGAGTCTCTAAATGTGAGTGATGAAGTGGTGAATATTCACCTGTAGAGTCTTCTTGATGTGAGTGATGAAGTGGTGAATATTCACCTGTAGAGTCTCTTAATGTGAGTGATGAAGTGGTGAATATTCACCTGTAGAGTCTTCTTAATGTGAGTGATGAAGTGGTGAATATTCACCTGTAGAGTCTTCTTAATGTGAGTGATGAAGTGGTGAATATTCACCTGTAGAGTCTTCTTAATGTGAGTGATGAAGTGGTGAATATTCACCTGTAGAGTCTTCTTAATGTGAGTGATGAAGTGGTGAATATTCACCTGTAGAGTCTCTTAATGTGAGTGATGAAGTGGTGAATATTCACCTGTAGAGTCTCTTAATGTGAGTGATGAAGTGGTGAATATTCACCTGTAGAGTCTCTAAATGTCTGTAATGTAACTAAACGTCTCTTTAAAGGACGTTTCCTCTCAATGACTTTGTTCTCAGACTCTGATGATAAATCTCCACTTCAGCAACTCTTACATTCACCAAACTTCACTCGTTCATTCCTCTCTGTGTGCTGAAGGTTCACACAGAGGGGTGTGTTCACACATCACTCACACACTCATTCATACATTTATTAATAAAAACATGGAGGAAATGGATTTTCTTTATGCCTGTTGACAGTATTTTGTGATTTATGACGTGATGTAAAGAGATATCTATAATCCTCTCTGTAAAAACCTTTGACTCTAACATGTCAACAACATGAAACATGAATTTTGAACCTGGCTTCATCCAAAGTTCACATTTATGTTCTGGAAAATTATACAAATAAGCACATATTTGATAAGATAATGACCATTTGCATATTTTAACGCACATTTTCAGAAAATGTGTGGCACAAAAAGAGAATTGTCTTAAAGTAAGTAATCAACTGGGGGAGCTATATATTTATTACCCTATTCACCCTAATTAGGAATTCTAGAAAGATCAGGATAAACTACTGCCCAGATAGAGAGAGCGGAGGGGGGGGGTGCCCTCCTCTTCCTCCTCCATCCGTCTCCATACCAGGACCCGGTTGAAGTATTAACCAACTGCTGCTTAACAATATTGCTGACTGGTGTGAGGAAACAGGAGGGATCAAAGTTATCATGTCGAGGAGAAAGGCTCCTTTCAGCGGGTCCATTCAGCCTGTCCTCTCCATCTCACCGGCCCATTCAGAGCAGCAGCCACTCAAGACACTCCCATCCTCCCACTCCTCACCTCCCTCATCCTACTCTCATTTTTTATTCCCAACCCTTCCTCTACTTTCTTCTACTTTCCCCGCACTCATCACTCCTCCGCCGCCGCCGCCGCACATGATATGAAATAATTATTTATTTTCCGCCGGAGATGCGCGTCTGCATCTTCTCGTCTGTCCATCCATCTCTACATCTGTCACCTGGCGAAAGTAATCACATCCACATTTGATAAGGCTGGTTAGGTGGGTCATAAAAAGTTTATGCTTGTGATGCCGGAGACTCATTTATTATCCCTGCTAATGTAGCAGTAGTGGGGAGGGAGGAGGAGGGGGAGGAGGAGGGGGAGACAGAAAGAGAGAGAGAGAGAGAGAGGCCACCACATTAAGGGATCATTACTCCCCTATAGGCTCTGTCCCTAGCTTCCAGCACTGGATAAGTCCTCTTTATGGCCTTGATGAAGCCAGTGCTCTCTGTATTTAAGTGTTCCACGGCCACTAAGAGTTCAGGAGGTAGTTACTGTTCTCTGACCACACAACTGTTGGCTTAAGCCTAATGCGTGCATCTACTTCCTCTGCATTTACTCCACCAGCAGATGTGAAAATGTAGCCGGACTTTCTAGTAGTGTAAACCGGCCCAGTATCATGGTGGGTTGTGAAACAGTCACAAAAAAAGGTTTTGTGTACAGAGGAACACGGATTGTCCATCTTTCTCGTGTCGCCAGTAGGAAAAACAAAATGCCAGTAGAACGTCAAATAGGGTCCATTTGTTACAGTTTTCCTTAACCTGACAGTCGTCTTTTTGCCTAAAGCTAACATTTGTTTGTTGCCTGAACCTAACATTTGTTTAGTTGCTTAAACCTAATATTTGTTAGTTGCCTGAACCTAACATTTATTAGTTGCTTAAACCTAACTTTAGGTAGTTATTGAAGCCATACCATGATGGCTTTCCCAAGCCTAACTACGTGTTTTTTTTGCTTAAACGCTTGTTTTGTTGCCTGAACTCTACTTTACGTTGCCTCAACCTAACATTCGTTTTGTTGCCGAAACCAAAGTGTGGGAAGTTATTTGAGCCCAACCATGATGGTTTTCCTAAACCTAAGATTTAAGTAAGTGGTTTTGTGGCCTACAACTAACTTTAATTTTGTAAAGTAATATCATCCAGAAAAAAGTAGTTCCGAGCGACAAGAAAAAGATGTTGGCTACAATTCGTGTCCCTGTACACAACCAATATATTGCACGTTTTTGATTTTCTGGTGTTCTGTCTCTTTAAGAGACTGTTTAAGTCTTTCCATTGGATTTCTTCGACTGCGTGTTCGGTCTTTTCTAGGTAAAAAAAAAAGTATAACTACGAAGCCAGGGGAGGGGGAGTAATGTTCCAAGAAAAAACTTTTGCGTTCATAATTACATTTTGTTTTACCTACAATGACCCAAATTTAACATCTTGAGAACAACAGAAATGTAGAATATTGCCAGACTTTATCATTTAAAGATCAATAAACTTGCTTTAATGTGGAAATACTGTTTAACTTCTGATGGATTTATTCTGTGTGCTACAACATTCAAACTGTAGAGATAGAAACGTATAGTTTTGTAAAAAAAAAGCAGAAGAGCATGATGGGAACCGTGCAGATGGGACGGCGAGGGAGTACGAGCGTGTATGAGTGTGTTAGTGTTGGGGGTGAGAGAGGGAGGGTGGGGGGGATACCCAGAGGCATAGATAGTGATAGATTGGCCGGGGAGAACTGTGATGCAGATCCACTCATCAAGATTGATGTTCTGCCATTCTGCTTTAAGTGCAATTAAATTGGCCCCTGTGTTAAAAAGCTCAGCCGATAACGTGGCTGGAGCCGAGATTACGCTACATTTCCCCGGTGCTTTCCTCCACCTGCAACCCCGCAGCAGCCACTCAGAGATTTACTTCACATCCTCAAGCCTCTATTGGACGGGAACCTTTTCCCGGCATCCTGACCCCGATCGTAACCCCCCCCCCTCTCTGATTTACAACATCACGTGTGTTTTATTTTTTATTTTTCCACGCAGCCCGCAAAGTAGTTTTTAAATCAATGCTCCCTAAAAGTTTTTAATCACTTTCTGGTTGTCGTCTCACCGCAGAATTGATGATTGTACATTAGTGCATGTTTAATGTGTAATAATGCACGGTGATGACTGAGGAGAGGAAGGGAAGTTTTAACGTCTGCATGAACAATCCCGACATAACTCATCTCTGGCGGCCGTGTTTGACAAGCTAAGTCTATTTAGGCCTCAAGCAATAAGGACGAGGTCATCGTTTGTTTTTTACTTCTGCTGCACTGAGCAATCACAGAAAACAGCTTTCGATCGAAGCCTTTTTTTCCATCTCTCAATGTGCTCAATTTTTCTGCTAAATGGAAATGTTTGCGAATAATAATTCAAATTGAACGTCGATCACGGTCCAATCCATCTCTCTCTCTGTCCGCGGGGCCCTCGCCCACCTCCGTCAGTGTCAAGTTGTTAACCCCGTGTCAACAGTGGCGCAGGGCGTATTTGGACCCGGTTGATGGATGGGTCTTGGTGGACTTGTCCCACGCAAACATATTCTCAGAGTCAGCTGAGAGAGGTGCAGCACGCGTGTGTGTGTGACACCCACACACACACACACATGTCCATCCGTGATCAAGCCACCTTACTGACACCCGACTGCTCTCGTTTGGACCCGGATGGGCGGAGCTCTGACCTCGCTGTCACGGGACGAAGGAAAACAGATTCAAGATTTATTTTTCTTCCTTCAAATGGTAAACTTGACCCATGTCCTTCGCATCATTACATTTCCTTGTGAGGGCTTGACATCCCGGTCCCTTAACGAACCAGGAAAACTGAACTGTGCCATGCTCACCCCCCCCCCCCCCCCCTAAACCTGTACTAATCATTGGGAGCACCAAATGAGCATGATTTTCCTTCTTTCTTTCTTTGGCATTTAACTCTGTGGATATTAAAGCCATTATCAAGTGTTTTCTTCATTTAATAGGTTACTTTGAGATTTAAATGCTGACATCTTTGCTGCTTTTGTTGACGACGTCGTCGACGAATTCAAAACGTACTCACCGATCACAAAGATTTCTTCTGCTTGGAAAGCAAACCTGGTGAAGTGGAGAGAAATAAAGTTGTTTAATTGTCATCACAAGGACAAAGAACATGAATTAATATGAATGAACTCAGATTAAAAACTGTGTCGATTGAATCAAATCCACTTAGTCTTCTCACGCACAACATCGCAACGCGCTGTGCAAGTGAACACGCGGTTCGGGGGCCGAGACGGCATCATGACTGATCACTCGTCAATATCGCGAGTTCATCCGCCGCCATTAGTCATCCGAGCCGCTCGCTGTCACTCCACACAGCTGCTCGCCGTCTCTCTCCTCCACCTCTCATCTCTCTCTCTCTCTCTCTCTCTCTCTCTCTCTCTCTCTCTCTCTCTCTCTGCCCAACTTTTGGCTGTTCTTCTTGTACTCTGCAGCTTCTGAGGCATTCCTGTTGTTGTTTATGGGGACTGGAGGGAAATAGGCTGAATCCCAAAAAATAAAAAAAAGATATGTAGGCGGGCAAGTTTGGTCACATGCCATGTGCTCTCTTTTTGGGGGGGGGGGGGGGGGGGGTTGTCATAATGTGTTGTCCACTCTGGCTTAGAGGGTCAGATTAACAAGGAGTCCGGGTCCCCTCTTTTGCAGCGGTCCCCACAATGACAGGAGCGATCCATCACTTCTGTCCACAACAGGGTGGGGGTCAGTGGGAGGAAGGGAAGGGGGGGTCCTCTGCTCTGGTCCGGCTGACGGGGAACCAGGACGGGGCTGGTTAAACTTTAACCAGCTCCCTTCCTACACACTGAAGACCGCATTCACACAACATTCTCCTCTGTGGGACATTCTGATGTTTCGTCAACCCGAGGGGGGGGGGAAACCCGTGACCCGCCGCCCACTGGGACCCCCTTTTCCTCGCCCACTCACGCCCCCCCCCCACCCCTCTGCGCCCACCTGCTTCCATATGGATCTAAAGCAAACTTTTTTTTGGTGGTGGTATAGCGTGGGAAGAAATTGACTCGGAGGTCTGCTCTCCATCTGTGCCGTCGCTGTGTTAACCCCCGGCCCTCTGCACGCGCCACTCACTCCTCTGGTACACTCACCTTCATACACTCCCCCCCCCCCCCCCCCCTTCTGTCACACTCGCTGTTGAAACATTTTTACAGCAGATCAATAGCAATAGCCACTTTTTGTGTGCGTGTGACTGCAGAAGGGTTAGTCCGAGGGCACGCCATGGTTACGCCATGAAAAACGATGGCAGGCCTTTTGATACTCATTTAATACACAGTTGCACACTTTGATAGAATTTGGCAAAAGCCCTCTCCCCGGTGAGTTAACAATGCGTACTGGAAATCATATTTCCATGGCGGCCCCATTCAATCTTGTGTCCCCCCCCCCCCCCCCCCGTGGTGACAGCTGGGATGTGAGCGTAAACGCTGTGGTGGCTGTGGGTCACATCAGGTGCAGAGCAGGTTGGAGGTGTTAACCCAATGTGTTCCTGTTCACTGGTCCAATCATCTTCATTGATTGAGCCGGTGATGGAGAGGGTCCTACCTTCTTCTCTACGATGGGGGGGGGGGAGAGAGAAACGGGATAAACCATAAAGGGAAAAGGCCTCCACACGCTGAGGGGAGATTCTTTTTTTCCCTCAATACACATGTTTTAACAGATATGTTTTTGTACTTTCACAGCGAAGAAGCAATTTTTTTTCTGGAACAAGGTTGATTTTTTGGAACCTTTCGCACCACAAACACGACCATCACCACCATCGTTGTGCAGGTATTCAAACACTTCCTGTCTCCTCAGTGGGCGTGGCTGTGACTTGTTTCCCACGCACGACTTATTAGCAAACTGTATTTATATTTTCCGTTGCCAACATTAGATATCTACACAGCTACAGCTCATATTTAGCATTATGAAAACATGAGGGCTTTCGCCAACACTGGCTGACAGATCTCGCGTGTCGCTGAGACGGAGAAACGTCTCCAACAAGTTCAGTTTCTCCTGATTTGTGTGTCTTCTACAGATATGTGGTTTTGTAAAAAATGGGTCAGATTTTGACTTTGGCGATGGACCGATAGAATCGGTGTTCATGTTCACTTCTCCCGTTGGAGTTAATAGCCGCTAGTTTCTATCTACGTACCCTCTCTGAACTGTCTCTGTCCGAACCAAGACGACAAACTTTATCAGTCCTTTCAACCAGATGCTCTCCCTCCGTTCTTACCTTTCACAATAAAAGCCCTGGACAAGTGTTTACCAAAGGGAACTCAAATTCACTCAGAGCATCTCTCTAAAAGGAAGCTCAACAACACATCTTACAGTATCTTAGACTATCCAACAGTTCACCTCAGACAGACTTCCAGACGCTGATCTGGATCAATAGAGGATCCTGCTAGTTGGTCCTCTGTCTACTTTAATCTATTCAAACCTTTTATTAGAAAAGTATTGCAACTGTCACGAATGCACATCGCTGCCGATATGAATAGTTTTAATGCAGAAATATTTGCAGACAAGGTTTTTGCATGTGTGTCACGCCCCCGGTGTGTAAAGGCCTATCAAAGAAAGAACAATAATTTGCTCTGTTGATGTTCATCTGTTCAAATGTTACTCTCGACTGATTGTTTCACGTCTATAATATTATAAAATAAGGAGGCAGAAACAGGTCGTTTAAGACTCCATATTTATGCATCGTGTCTATTGGAGTCATGCGACAGCCGGATTCAATTAGATTTGATGAGACTCGACCCTCCTCGCACACTTAATAATGCAGTCATTTCTGCCCAATTGCCACGAGGGGAGTGAGGGAGTGACACACTTGGGGGGGAAACGGGTGAGGGCAGGATATTTGGAGAGTGGCTGAGTGAGGTGGGGTGGCAGCGAGAGGAGGTGAGAGGTTTTTCAAGTGTGTGTGGGGGGGGGGGGGCAGAGCTGTCCATTTGTACAAACCTAAGAATCTGTCATGTGTCGGCTCGTGTTTTCTTCGAGGTGGTTTTGACAGCCAGGACTTTCTCTCCTTCATCCGCGCTGCAAATGACATTACGGAAATTGTGTTTGCGGCGTTGCCTATGGGCCGGGTGGGGGGGGGGGGGGGACTCCTGGGAAACCGAGAGGGTCACGGGGGGTCGGGGTTGAGAGAGGGAAGGAGAGCGAGAGGGGAAAACAAAGACAGAATAAACAACAGGCTTCATTTAAAAGCCTCAGAAAAGCCTAACTGGAACATAATAATCATATAAAAGCTGAATAACAACTATGTTTTATGCTAAACCAACATGCGACGATATTTAAATCATTCCGAGAAGCAGCAGGGCAGCTGTTTGTTTTAACACGTCTCACCTGGGAAGAGCAGGGATTACACCTCCCAGCACACACACACAGGACTTTGTCTCATATTTGCTGCTTCTCGTCTCTCGGGGGCTTCCTCAGACTCCTAAATATTTCAGCAGCAGAAATGAACTGCTCTCTCAGGGGGGCAATCCCGTGCCTGATTGCCCCGGCCCTGGCGTTTGATAGCCAAGGGTATAGGTGCGGGTCAACCTGGGCCAGAACGTGGTCCCCCCCCCCCCCCACCAGCATGCAAGACCTGTACATCCCTAGCACTTCACTAACAAGGACCAGGGGAGCAGCAGAACCAAAGCTCCTCCATAAAGCACAATTACACGCTAAAAAAGGAAGGATTTTGCGCTCTCATATGTATGTGATCCCCCCCCCATCCTTTTTACAGCTCGCAATCAATCTTTAATGAGCCATTGAATATTAACTGGATTTGTAGGGAGCCGAGTGTCAACTCCCATGAGCGTGAGCCGGAGTCCCGAGGTTTAGCAGACAGTGAAGATGGAGGGGAATGGAGCGGGGAACCGGGAGCATTTGCGAGGTGGGGGGATGAGTGTTTTACATGGGGTTTGTATGCAAAAAGTGGTTATAGTCAATTACAATTACAATCATTCACCACGGGAAGGACAACCAGGGTAATTGTAGTCCCGGGCCCCCCCCCCCCCCCCTCCCTTGAAGCCCCTACAGTAGCTGCATCACAATGGAGCGAACGCCGGTGCGAGAAGGACGAGGACCAACGGGGATCACAGATCTTTGAAAAGTTCTGATAAACCTGTAAAAAATGACAACTAATTGTCGATTAATACGTTTGACCACAACAGAGCCCTTTGTCCGGTCCTTCGTGCAGACCCCCCCCCCCCCCCACACACAGGCCTTGGAGCGTAGCCCCCCCCGGACCCTGCAGCAGAACCCGGGTAACTCCCGGGGACTCTGACCCCCCTGCCGGGTGATCTCTTTGTCGCCGCGCTGCCTGCTAACTGATTAATGGACGTAGTCTCGTGATCAGAGGGCTCGGACGTGGCCGAGGTCCTGATCTCTCCCGGCGTCTGAGCGCCACAGATCTGGACCTGGCGGACTGAGACGGATTAGGGCCTTGATGCTGACCTCCTGTGGAGGGACCTCTGGGGTGGAGGAGAGCAGGCCAGGGGGGCCCCGGGGATAACGGGAACCCCTCTCGCACCTTTTAAAAGAGAACATGTTTATGGCTACTTAGAGGAAATTGATTTGATTGTGCCAGAAACGCATGTGTGAACACCTCTGGCACTTTTATTGGCTATTTGTCTTTTAAGTCACAGCTGGAGGAAATTTATGCCCACGTTGGGGTTTGGGGGAGTGTGTGTGTGTGTGTTTAAGAGAGTAAATATTAATATGTGTGTGTGCACATACAGGCCTGTGTGTGTGTGTGTGTGCACGAGAGCAGGTCATGATAAGCGATGCACTGAAGGTGCACTTTAACTCGGTGTCAATCATTAAGTATCGGCCCTAATGACTAAAAGCGCATAATGGAAGGAAATAAAACAACAAGATTTGTTGGGACACATTAATTCTCCGAATTGATGTCAACAGGCAGCTACTTCCAACCCCCGCTTGTGTTTTCTTGCTCCCATGCATCTCGACTCTGTTAACACGACAAATGTTTGAACATGAATTTCAGCTCATGATTTCTTCGGGGCCGTCGGAAGAAAACATTTACCTCTCTGCTTTCAGGGACTTTACAGAATCCGTAGTTTATAGTTTAAAAATGTCAGTTAATAGTCATAAAAGACAAAGTATCGGTGAAACCGTGAGGGTTCATGTCATCATAGAACCCGTTCACACTCCCAATGTGTTAAATAACTCAGCACCCACCCCGCGGCATTATGGGTGAGAGAGTCCACACAAGGCAGTGTGGGAGTTGAGGTGGACGGGTCAAACAAACACAGGAACTTTCATCAAATAAATAGAACTGAATGGAGGAGACGGCTGTTTGTGTGTCGTTTGTCACGTGACTCGTTTAACACTCGCTAACGTAAGTCGGTCGTCGACAACGTTAACGTGTGTTGAGCCACCAGAGTTTAACTCGCAGGGCAGCTGGATTCTCACGAGGTCACAAGACGACGTGAAAAACACGAAAACATCGTCAGGCTCGCACGGACCAATCACCTTCCTGTGAGGAGTTAGGGGGAGTGGCTTAGGAGTGTTGTTTAAAACAACAACCTCCTGAAGAGGTTAGCGTAGATGCTGCAATAGCATCAAGACTGGAGAGTATTTATTAATTAAAAGAAGAGGAAGGAACACTGAAGGTTTTTCTGTAGATGTTTTTGCTCTTCTCCCGACTCGCTTCGTCAGAAGTTTGAATGACAGGTGGTTCATCCAATCCCCCTTTTTCAAGAGTTTGCCCTTTTTACAAACATTTTCCAATGACGGGTTCATAGATGAGGGGACAAACCATCTGGTGGGTCAGGTTAAAATAAGTGGTTCTGTTGCCAACTTTTATTTTGCAAAGACACAACGCATGTAACGCGTGTGTAGTGATGACGCTGGAGGAGTACATGGAGCGTGATAGTTTGAAGCTTCAGAGCACTGACTTTGTGTGTCGGTGTGAGAATGTGTTGCATACAAACCCTCCTCTCGTCTCACTCCATCTCTGCTCGGCTCGCTGCTTGTTTATTTGACCAAAGAGTGATGTTCTCTTCTTGGATGGAGGCCAGAAGAGATAAATCCATCCAGTATTCCACAACAACACAAATATATATATACACAGTATATATATATATATATATATATATATATATATAAATGAAACAAGCAGGAAATATCGTGTGAATGATCTCACATTCCTCAGGTGTATTTTACATCGTGTTGGGAGGTCTGAGCCTCCAGATTGGGAACGATTGCTTTACAGAACAGTTCCTGTGAACTATAGTGGAGCTACGGATCATAAAACTCACGCTTCTGATCGGATCAGTACAAAATAAAAAAGGGAGCAAATATCATTTTTAGAGATCCCCGATCACGTTTGTTTTGCCGCTGACACTAATTGACGATCATTCATGTTGTTGTTTGATTATAGCAGCTGGTCTACAATGTTCCAGACAATCATTTCAACCACTCTGAAGTCTGTAAACCATCAGAAACACAAAATGTTTTCCTTTTACTTTGTTATAGTAATTTATCGAATTAAAATTCAAATGAGCAGAGCCTGAAGGCATCATAATGTAACTGAAGTGAACCTCCGTTGGTTAACTGTTAGCGGTGTTGCTAACATTACTAGCTCTCCTCCTGTTGGTTAGCCGTTAGCGGTGCTGCTAAGGTTACTAGCTCTCCTCCTGTTGGTTAGCCGTTAGCGGTGCTGCTAACGTTACTAGCTCTCCTTCTGTTGGTTAGCTGTTAGCGGTGCTGCTAACGTTACTAGCTCACCTCCTGTTGGTTAGCCATCAGCGGTGCTGCTAACGTTACTAGCTCTCCTCCTGTTGGTTAGCCGTCAGCGGTGCTGCTAACGTTACTAGCTCTCCTGTTGGTTTAAACACTGATTGGTTGTTTACAATGAAACATTATCAGAGATCAGAGACTAGAAACATGTTTTACTGAGTCAGTAAAATGTTATTTACACTCCGATGATTCACGTTAAACTGTTTAATTAATCTGCAGTTTACATGCGTGTAGAACCGTGAGGGGGATCAGTACGGATCACAGATCCACAACGTTGCACAATAACCATTTCTTTACTGAGCCTATTTAATCTAAACTTGATAATTTAGTAGATTAAGTGAATCAACTTTTGCTCCCACTGTTGATCAGCCTGGAAAAGGAGCCAGCAGTTTATCTCAACTTGTGAAATATTCAGAATGAAGAACAACACGACGGAATGTTGGCTTTGTATTCTTTTGTAAGCAATGTCACGTCAGAGTGAAGACGAAGGTGAAGAGACGGAAGAAACAAGACAAGGAGGAAGGGAGGGAGCCTCAAAACAGTCTGATTTATGCAAATTGGAGAATCTTATCGATTGGTAATTGATTTACTTTGATACATGCAGTCGCGGCTGTAGCAGCTAACGCTCTGATGTCGGCCCCCGCCACCATCGCAGCCCGCCTGCATTAAGACAAATCAAATTCATCCGTCCATCCTGTCTCTCTGCGGCCGCCATCCATCAGCCTCATCGCATCACTGCTGACAAAATCAACACACGTTTATGTGTGCGTGTGTGTGTGTGTGTGTGTGTGTGTGTGTGTGTGTGTGTGTGCGTTTAGAACGTGCAAACTTGACCTCGTATCACGTATCCTGGAGCGCACCGATCTCTGCAACGGGCGGCAAATAAACTCAAACAGAAAAAACTAAAGGAAAGACAAAGAGCAACGCAGACGGTGTAACAAACCGGGAGGAAGTCTAAAGTCTTTCAGCAACTTCATCACGGATCTATTCAGCTGTTCATTTCATTCACATGTCGTATTGATTCTATTATCCTGCTGGTAAAATGGGGTTCATAGAAGCCTGTGTTCATCTCGGTGATGGAGCGTGTTTGTGTTTGTGTGTCTGCACGCTGAAAATCTATTTAAGCCACAGAGTGTATGTTAATGGTTTGTGTGTGTGCGAGAGAGAGAGTGAGAGTTATTTGGCCAATCCCCAGAGGGGACAGGGCTTCTGCTCCTCTCTCTTAGGTAATGGAGGCAATGTGTCCATAATCCCAGTGAATGACTAATAAAAGAGAGTAGCGCCTTGGGCCTGTTCCCTCAGCAATATTATGGCTGGGTATTAAACTGAGTGCCTGTGTAATACTGTCAAGTCACTGTTTTCTCAAACACATTCCACACACACAGACACACACACGCACGCTTTATTTTTATTTATTCTTCTCGCATATCTCCGCAAATGAAATCGAAAGGCGCTCTTTATGAGGGAGAGATTGTTCTCATCTGCGTGAGAGCCGTTTTATCAAAGTCCCGGTCGCGTGAATCATCACCGTTCGCCAGGCGTGCGATCCATGGAGACACCTGAGGCGCTCGTGAACACCCGCCCGCTCTTAATGGAGACCAAATGCTGCTTGAATACTAATAAGCCATGACACCATCACCCGCAGCCCTCCACCCGATACCCCTGTACTCTCTTTAAACGCTCTTTAATGGCCGTGTCAGTGTTATACAAGACTCTCATTAGATGCCTTAATTGGTTTGGCCGGTGTTGGCGGCGGCGTGGATTGGCCGAGCCGGGCTACGGAGTTGCCGTGGTGGTTTTTGTGGGGGTCAGTGGTGGCGTGCTGTCGGTCACTAATGTAGTCGTAGTGGACCAAGGGTCCGGGCTGAGGAGCTGATTAGGACATGAGGTCATACTGTCCCGCTCCGAGTGAGGTCGGGGAAAATCAAGGCCAGGAGTAGCCGGCCGGGGTGCACTAATTACAGGACAGCTATGTATTGATCACACCAGGTTTTGTGGGGATGATGTCACTTTGCCGAGATCTGTTGTCATGGCCGATATTGGTGATCGGAGAGAGGTGTGCTGCTGCTCGCCGACATCAGTGCATCTGTTTCTCTTGTGGCTCACGGACAAAAGTTAAATGCAAACTCACATCAAAGTCTGTTTACAGCTTTTGGGAAGTACAACTGCACGCATGAATAAAGTTGTATAAAGCCTTTAGTGGCCGCAGATCGAGCTCCACGAAGTCAGATACATTGGCAACGTCGACTGGGTCTGAAGAAGACGTAATCATTGTGATGTCATCCATTGGTTTGTAGGCTACCGTTTTGAAGCCTGGAGTTCAACATTTGATGCTTTGTTTGCAACCAGAAGTACCACGAGAGGGTGGAGCTACGCACAAGTGAACGCTGAATAACGCTGTGAGAAGCCACTGGCAATTAGGGGCGTAGCTTAGATGTGTGCGTGAAGACACCGAAAGGCGACTGTTGAAAACAACAATGGCGGCTCCTGAAGCAGTGAGCGTCAATGCTGCAATAGCATCGGAACGGGAGAGTATTTCTTCATTGAAAGAAGAGCAGAACACAATGAAGGCTTCACTCCATGGAAAAGATGTTTTCGCTCTTCTCTCGACTCGCTTCGGGAAAAATGTTATTGACAGATGGTCCATCCAATCACCTGCCAAGTATTTTTTGCTCTTCTCCACTGACGGCTTCTCAGATAAACCACCAGGCGAGTCAGGTTAAACTAAGTGGGTTTGTTGGCTAAACCTAAACGTCCTGTGAAAATGGAAGTTTATTTTGAAAAGACGCCATGCATCTAACAAGCGTACATTGACACGCAAAACCTGACTCAAGCCTTGGACATTGGTGTATTATTGGCAGAAATGGAATATAATTGGAATATGAATGCCGGATGAGTCCAGCCGGAGTCCAGTCCCCCCCCCCCCCCCCCTCTGTCCACTCTCTGCACTGTCCCAGCCTGGCCCTCCTGTAATTATGATTGATTTGGGTCTGGGACATATATTGCTTGGCGGATCTATTCTGACTGTACTTCATCACCGGACTCGGCTAAATGCTTTAAAAGCATTGATTTGCCTGAATTATAATGTGGCCTCAGACCTCTCACCTGTCTGTGGGAGGCTCTGTGAGTGTGAGTTAGTGAATATGCGAGAGAGAGAGGGGGGAGGGGGGGTAAAGACAGATCTCACCTCCACATATCATAACACTCGGCTCTGCTCTCCCTTCAACCCCTCATCATCCCCCCCCCCCCCCCCCCCCCCCCCCAACATCTCCGTCCCATCGATTTGCCCCATAAAAGGTGTTTAATTCAATCAAGAGGAAAGTGAGTGCCTGTTTTTCTGGGCCTGTGTCGATAGCGGTATAATCAATTAGAGTGGGCCTAGACCTCCCTCCCTGTCTCTCTCTCACACACACACACACACACACACTCATACACACACGCACTGTCACAGTGACTCAGTTTCTAAAAACTCTTGTATTCTCTTGTCTATTTCTGTTCTGCGTGTCCGATACGACTCGCTCACCATGGATCCATGTCAGATAGAAAATAGGACTTTTTAAAAAAATAATCGTCTCTGGACAGTTTTAACCCCTCAAATAATGCATGCTGGGAAGTCTGCTAATATGCTGATGTTTCTTTAAAAACTCAGATTGATGAGTTGAGTCAACTCTCAGTAGCAAATTGATTCAACTCAAAATACTTCAAGTCAGGTGAAGGCTTGTTCATAAGTTTTGAAGTGGCCTGAAAATGAAAACTACGAGACTAATTACCGCCAGTTATAATTTACATCGGTCTGTCCAAAAATGTCAGATTCATTTTATCCTATTAGATATTCATGTGAAATTGTCATAATAACATGAATTCTTGAGTTATGGCCAACAAGGTGTTTGGTGAGGTCACAGTGCCGCATTTTTAAGAAATTCCCTCCAAGTTTTCTTGAGATATTGCGTTTCACGAGACTAGACCGGATGGACGAACAAACATGCCAAAAACATAACGCATCTGGCCACGGCTCTCAAATAAATGTTTCTTGTAATGTCCAACTGATGTTATATTTACTAATAACAAAAAAAATGTCATAATAATTATATTAATAATATGTTGTTAACACCAGGCGGCAACCTCCGGTCAATGCTTCACGTCTTAAAGCTGCATTCTCTCTAATGTCCACCAGGGGGCGACTCCTCTGGTTGTGTAGAAGTCTATAGAAAATGACTCTACTTCTCTCTTGATTTATTACCTCAGTAAACATTGTAAACATGAGTTTATGTCTTAATCTCTAGTTTCAAGTCTTCTTCAATACAGCATGATGTTCATTTAGTACATTATGGTCCATTTAGAGTCACACAGACCATAAAGCAGGGGATGCTTTAGGGCGGGGCTACACGGCGATTGACAGGTCTCTACCACGGCGTTGTCCGGTCTGGATGTTTTTGTCTTTCAACTTTTACTCTTTCACAGTTTGTTTTTACTTCATGAGAGTTAATTGTAACATTGTCGGTCGCCTAACAGTGTATTTTTACTGTTACTGTTTACGGTTGTACTTAGCTCCGCCCTCTTGTGACTCTTCTGGTTGCAAAAAAAAAAGAAGATGGTGACGGCCAAAAACAAAGACAAAATCCCGAACTCGAGACTTCCAACAAGCAGTCCACAAACCAACAGGTGACGTCACGATGATGCGTCCACTTGATCTTGGAGAACAATGTTCTTGTACGAACAACTGAACATGCAGCCAGAGATTCCACTTTATTCCTGTTTGATGTTTTACTGTGTACTCCATTTGTCATAATTGAGCGGCGCATCTCTTACAGTGCAGCGTACACGTATCTAATATTTCCACACATTAAACACACGTTTCTATCAGTGTGGGCGTAACGCTGTGTTTTGTTCTATTCACATGGGCACCACCACACGACGCCGGACCACCAGACAATAAAGGGAATGAAGAAATAAAAGGTCCGATTCATCAAAATCACACAAGACTCCACCGCCCAGTAAATTAAACAATATTTCATAATCACTCTGACAATGAGACAAGAGACAGCAATTTGGGCTGAGAGCGCCTTCTCAGAAACACACACACACACACACACACACACACACACACACACACACACACACACACGTAATTATCAGAGTGGACATGCTCTGGAGACCCCAGACACTCCCCTAGTACCTGCCCAATCAACTGTCCAACAACAGACACCCACCCAGCCTTCATTTATCTTGTCTGTGAGTATATGAGTATGTGTGTGTGTGTGTGTGTGTGTGTGTGTGTGTGTGTGTATATCAAGCTAATTACCACCACGAACCATCCCACACACAGACCTAACCCAGACATTGTGGCGCTGTCCAGGGACATGGGAGGTGGGTAATTAGCCTTCCATTATCACACACACACACACACACACACACACACACACACACACACACACACACACACACACACACACACACACACACACACACACACACCTAGAGTCAGTGGAGGGGCAGTAGGATGAGTGGGAGGTTGTGTTTTGGGTCTAAGGACACTGAAGGAGGTCAAAGTCAACCATCTGTGTTTAATGTTCACTGTAAAAATAAAAGTGAGTGGATGTAAATGTAGCATAAATGTGAAGCATAATGTCATGTAGCATAATTAAATCTGTGATATTAACAATAAAAATGAATACGTTTGCATCTTTACATGAAAATATCAAGTTTGAAGATAATATGCATTTGTTCAACTCAAGTATTGTGGATTGTTTTTCCCCTAAAACAAGAAGTTTTAACGTAATCCCAGCCACACAACGAACAGCCATCTTATTTTATTTACTCTGTTCCAATAGAAGTGTTGTGGGCTGCCGTTCATCAACCACGGCGCTTTCACAACGGAGCAAAGTCCTAAGACGAGTGGATGAAATGACCATGGACTCAATCTCAACATATTAAATCCAAAGTTTGGATTGAGGAACAGGTCCCATCCACCGCACCACCCGATCAATATTCGCTGTGACAGCACTAATCCACCCAAATGTAAGGACATCTGAACAGAAACTGGAGGTGTGATAAGAAACTGTTTTACTCTCGAGCAACACCTTCAGAAATACGGCTCAAATGAGTGTAAAATACTCCTTTTGCTTGATACATAATAAGATTTCGTTGACTATAGTTGCAAATACGTTTTGTCTTTACATATTAAGTAGCTGATACAAAGCAGGATGCTTGTATTATTGGTGTTGTCTGCCTTTAAACAAAGCATGTGAGGTGGTCACTCTCTCCTTCAAAGATGATCAGATGTTGAAGCAGCTCATGAATATTTATCAGTGTGCTTGTTCATTCGTCGACTCTATTCTTTTGTAATTACCCAGTTTGATTTAAATCGCTGGGCAAAGTGTCACTTTTATTTCCTTTAGATGTGTAACAACGTGTCTCAACCTCATTGTGGAATAAAAGAAAAGTCTAAAAGTAGTAGTAGCTGCATTATGTAATTGGGATGTTCCTCAGGTTAGATTTTAAATGTCTCACATGATGAAAAACTGAAGCTCAGAAAGTCTCCCAACTTAAATCTCGTATCACATTCAGGAGAAAAGTCATTGCACAATGGCTCATGCATTGAATCATTATACAGTGCACATCCTCAATAATGATCTTCTATGTTTTGCTCTGGATCGGTTGCAGCAATAATCGTATTTATGCTGTAATCGTCATAATTGTTGATTCCAAGTAGATTTTCATTTAATCCGTCTGACTGGAGAGATAGAAGCTCTCCAAGAAACCTCCACGTTACCAAAGCTAACTCCACCCCGGGGGCCTGGTGTGGTGTGCAGGGGGGACAAGGTGCAGGTGGGTTGAAGAATCTCATAACTCCAAGCTGGCCCCCCAAAAAAGTACTGCATCCCACCGCTGGCCCAGCTGTTGTCTGGGGGTGTGTAATCGCGTCAAAACCTTCTATTCCCCTCCAAGAGCGCCCCCCTAAAGCAGTTAAGATGCCCCCCCTCCCCCTCCCACCCCCACCCTCACCCTCACACACGGTCGTGGGCATCATCATTTTCCAGCAACCATCCATCTTCGGCCCGCGATTAATTCTCTTCATTTCCGAGCGCGGGCCCATAAATCCTGGCACACTTAATTAATTTCACGGCCGACGCGGGGGCTCCCGTAAAGCGGGGATTGTTCTCGCAAAAGCCCATATTAATTATGCTATTTTACAGCCATCTCATTGAAGGCTGTGTTTCATCTTTCATAATTACATTCTCAACAACAACGGGGGCGACAAAAGGAGTCTAATTATGGAATTGGCGGCGCGCTCTCCTTGTAATAAGTCAACGTTAGCGTCCGGCCACACGACGCTGGCGCTACGGCGCTACGACAGCGGCCCCCGGCAGAATGCATGCAAGTGCTCCCGTGTTTTATTATTGTTGCTTGCGATTTATTTATTTATTTTTAGCTGAGAGGACGCTCATAATGCGCAGCATATTGGAAGCATTTGGTGGCCTGCTGGAGTGAAGCGCGTTGATGAAGTTAGAGGAGATTATTGTCGCGTCGAGGCTCCGGCGGTCATTACTCTTGCGACGGAGCTCATCGGGTCTCTGTGGTGGAAGCTCGTCAGCTGCTCTCCTGATGTTCTCCCCGCTGTCAACGCGTCCTAAATGTGCTGATACGACCGCAGGGTGGAGCAGATGAAACTGAAGCAACCGGGAACAAAAAGAGACAGACGGCGTGATTTTCATCCGTCCGTGCCACAGGTCAACCGCCCAGTCACGACGGGTCACGGGGCCCCGTGTTAACAGCCACCTACGCACTCTGTCCGGCATGCGGCCGTCCACCCACACACTCCTGGAGCTGAGCAGTAACAATATGCCTCACACACACACACACACACACACACACACAACATGCAGAGCTGCCATAAGTCTGCTGTGATGGAATGGGCTGTCATGGCCGCCTGGTTGGAGGGGAAGTGGAGGAAGAAGGCCTGCGTCTGTTTAGTCGTGACGGGGCGCCACCTTTAGAGGGAATTCATTCTTGATAATTGACTGATAATAGAGCCGACATTATACTAATAGATTAGGGTAATAGATTACATTTTTCATAACCAGTTAATCATTTATCAAGAAGAGCTTCTCCGACGTGAGGAATTGCGGGTTTTCTCCGTTTTATATCACTGCAGAGTGAAGCCAAAGCTTCATGTCTTAAAGCTGCATTCACTCTAGTGTCCACCAGGGGGCGACTCCTCTGGTTGTATAGAAGTCTATAGAAAATGACTCTACTTCTCTCTTGATTTATTCCCTCAGTAAACATTGTAAACATGAGTTTATGTCTCAATCTCTAGTTTCAAGTCTTCTTCAATACAGCATGATGTTCATTTGATTGACAGATCACTCCTCCTCATTTATATGATATTTATATAATATGGTCACTTCTTTTCATTGGTTGAAAAAACAAACAAACAAAGCGTCAGCCGCAATCCAAGATGGCGACGGCAAAATCGCCGACCTCGAGGCTTCAAAACGACAATCCACAAACCAATGGGTGACGTCACCATGACTACGTCCACTTCTTATAGAAACATGGCCGACTCTGTGAAGAGGACCCGCTGGGTCGAAAACACAACGATTCTCATTTTCAGGTGATTTAAACACGAAAGAAAACATACTTATATTAAATGCCATCACTGTTAATAGATCCTAAATGCTACACACTGTAAGATATGTGAAACTGTGTTTTTCCGCTATTTTCCCATTTCATAGACTTATCAAAATGCATATAGAGAAGAAACGGTGAACGAACACCAACATACCGTGAGGAAACCCGAGTGTGGTCGAAAGGTCTTCAGCGGAGCTCTGCTCAAGTCACCGCCGCTTCCTCTAGAAAAGACAGAGGACACATGCGGCTATAAACATCGTCCCTGAGATATCGACAACCAACCCGTGTGTTGTGCACATCATCAGCAGGAAGACAATAACCCTAAAAGTGAATTTGTGATAGGTGACGGTGGTCAGAATGGCCGCCTGGCTGACCTGAGAGTGCAGCGATGTCACCTCTGATCAGTGGCGTTACAGTCCCTTCACTTCCTATTAGGCTCCTCACGCTGAGAGTGTGTGCACGGTGGCAAGGGCCATAAGTCCTTTGACAGCAACCTTGAACGTGTGTGTGTGTGTGTGTGTGTGTGTGTGTGTGATATCTCTTCCTCTTCCCTCTGCTTTCTTGTCAAGGCCATCGGTGATCAGTGGAGGTTAAAAGTTACAAATCACCCCCCACTCCACCCTACACCCCCTCCCTCCCTCCCTCTCCCCCCCACCTGTCCTCACACCGGCCCCGGCGACGGGGGCCTCTAGGGGGGCCCCGGGTCTCATTTCTACTTGGGGCCGTGGCTCCTGTTGAGGGTCTGCAGGGGATCACAGGCAGCGGAGGGCAATTACTCCTCTGCTTTAATTGGCATT
>CM051697.1:3032777-3065277 GCA_028022725.1 Lycodopsis pacificus | reverse complement strand
ATCTTATTGATGTGTGTCACATAATATCAGAGCTTCTATTGGCCCAAAGCCGACGTGGGACAATAATCAGTAATGGACACAATCTGCTTGTTTTATTGGCGCAAATGTTCTTTCAATATTTTTTCATGATACAGCATAATCTTATTGTTAATAGCAAATCATTTTTCCGGACCCACTGACACGGATCCCACTTTGAGAATCGCTGCGATATAAAATGTTGAAAACGTAATAAAATGAAGAAAGCTGTAAGGAGTGATGAGAGGGGGAACTGGTGGCAGACGAGAGGAAAAGAGCTGCTTATTTAATGTACGAGGAGAGAGGGAGAGAGTGGCAGTGATGCATGGCTTTGTTAGTCAATTGATAAAGGAGAGGAAATTTATAAAAATAAAAAAAAACATTCAGCAGCGGGAGATATGGCCACCATACATCACCTATTTACAAACAACGAGGGCTAATATTAATCCCTGAGGGACAGAATGACCCTCTCACTCACACACACACACACACACACACACACACACACACACACACACACACACACACACACACACACACACACACACACACACACACACACACACACACACACACACACACACACACACCATGACCTAATTAAGCCAAGAGAATAGGCCTTAATTGGAAAAATAAACCCTGAAAGAAAAGAACAAAATGGCAAACCTCTCATCCCTTTTATTGTGAAAGTGAACGCCTTTGTCCTGTTATTTATTTATTTTCTTTACAGATATTGAAGTGATTTTTAATGCAGTAATGGAAGAGTCTGGGAGAAGAGGTGCAGATAAGGAGAGTGAGGAAGAGTCTGTTGGGTGTACACGGTTAGCTGGATGTACTGTTGCCTCTGTCAGGAAAAGACTGTGTGTGTGTGTGTGTGTGTGTGTGTGTGTGTGTGTGTGTGTGTGTGTGTGTGTGTGTGTGTGTGTGCTAACACACCCTGTAATGTATTAGATGTTGAATCCCTCTGATACATCGCTGCAGGCGGCATCTGTCATCTTTCCCTCTTCCCTCATTCGGTTCGACGACGTGGAGACTTTTAAATTGTCAAGGCTGAAATTAAAACACCCGATCCACAACACACACACACACACACACACACTTCGCCACCCATTAAGACACAGACAGGATTGGAGAGGTGGTGGTGGGAAGAATCATTCACAAAAAAACAATAAATACACTTTCAATTGCCCCCCCCCCACTAGCAGTTTCCGTTTAATTCAACAAACAAACAAATAAATAAACGTGTAAATAAATATGGCTGCTCTGTGTGTGTGTGTGTGTGTGTGTGTTGGGGATGTATTGGGGGCGTCTTTGTTGCGACTCATAGTGCAGATGGATGACTTGTACGGGGGAGTGTATTTATTTTGCGGCGGGGCGACATCGGGAGATTTGTTATTCCCTGGCGTTGCCGAGTTTTTCACATTGCTCCACATCCCTGGGACCATATTTCATCCCTGCACCCCCAATCCCCAAACAGATTTATTTACAGGCTCTCTTCCTGTACACATATATACCCCCCCCCCCCCCCTTTAACACATGCACACACGCTGCTGCAGACACATGTACACTCACATGCACACGCTATAAACAGCAGACGTGTTCCACCACAAACAGAGCTGAAACAAATGCACCGACACACTTGTGTATCTCGGGGGTTGCAGTGCTCTCTGTGCGTTTCCAATAAGGATATTTAACAATATTGCTCTTCTGTTCATGATGGGGCTGTAACTGCTCTCATTTATTCCACAAAGCAAGGCCTCTTCTCCAACCCCGAAAGAGAGACAACATACGGAAACAGCTGGGAAAGATTTGCAATGAATACCAAATGATTCCTATAAATATGCCATCTTCATTTTTATTGTTAAATTCGACTCTCGTAAATTAAAGTTTCACAAACACAAACCCCGTCACGTACTTTGAGGCTTTGTCAAACCCACTTCCTTTAACGCAGTCAACACGTGGTTAACGTTTCAAAATAAATCTGGTCTCCTGGTTTAGTCCTGTTTTGTTTGACCCTCCCTCCCTGTGTGGTTTTTCAAACAGACCATAAAGCAGGGGATGCTTTAGGGCGGGGCTACACGGTGATTGACAGGTCTCTACCAGAGACGTATACGGCGTCTCTGCGTTGCTTTCCAAATATGGTAACTTCTGTTCATCGGATGCTAAAAAGCCAAGATGGCGACGGCGAAATCGCCAAACTCAAGGCTTCATATCCACAAACCAATGGGTGACATCACGTTGACTACGTCCACTTCATGGTGTACAGCGCGGCAGCATTGCTTGTTAGGTGGGAGCAGAGTGAACCGGCCTGCTATGCTTATTATTATTATCATCATTATTATTATTATTGTGAATCATGCTTATTTGAGAGTCCACCAATACAGCCTGACCAAAGTATCAGAGTCTACGCCGGGATTCATTGACTTTCCCATGATAGCTTCCTAAATGTCATGATCAGTGTGACTTCTATCACGTCCGTCAGTGTCTCTGCATCTTGTAGCTGCACATCGTCAGACTTAAAGTCTCTAATAAACACGCTGTGAGCTCGCGCAGCATTTGCTTCATCCTTACATCCAGTTTATGTCTGAAACGAGTCGCTGTCAGAGGGAGAGTTTCCCCGAGAAAAAAAACAAAAGAGAGAAAAAGAGAGACAGAGAGAGAGAGAGGGGGAGAGAGATGGAAATGGAAGATTAAGAGAAATGACGAGAGAACGGACAAAGAGGAAGGGTGCAAAACAAAGAGTATAAGACCCAATCGGAAACCATCCCTCACCCCCCCTTTCTCCAAGAGAGAACCCAGAGCCTCAGTCTCTTAATAAAGGGGGGTGGATGTGGTGAAATGCCAGGCACTCTGCTTAGAAATGAATAACCTGGGGATATGTGTGTGTGTGTGTGTGTGTGCGTGTGGTGTGTGTGTGTGTGTGTGTGTGTGTGTGTGTGTGTGTGTGTGTGTGTGTGTGTGTGGAGGATGTTAGGGGTTTCCACGGCCCTGGGTCTCTCCCTATCTTTGTGAGTAATGATTCAGACTGCCAGTGTGGTGGTGTCGCCCCATCTATAACCATTTACACACACACACACACACACACACACACACACACACACACACACACACACACACACACACACACAGAGAGAAGATTAATCAGACAGGAAGCAGGGCAGGTGGATGGACACGGCAGCAGGCCGGGTTCATCCATTCAGTCCTAAAACAGACAGGCTGTAAACACATGGGGGGGGGCTTTAGGTGAAAGCAGAGCCGCTGACCGACCGGCAGCCTCGCTGACAGCTTCACTAACACAACGCACAGGAAGAATATCATATTTTCACACATACAGTTTCTCTCACTGCTGCCACACACGCTTCACCGCGGTACAATACACCAGAGACGACCTGAGAGCATGAAGCAGAAACGATAAAGACACATCTGGAATACAGAAAGTACACATTTAAGTTTCAACACAGGTCAAAGGTTGATTTTATCTTATTCTACTTGGGTCACCAAATGAATGACGATTGGTATGATAAGAATTATTTAACGTTTATATCTGCAGTACACGTTTGAGCCACATGAGGGAGCCTGAATGTTTGTGTTGTGATAATTTATCAAAGCAGGCCGTGAAATGGTCACGAAATGCAGTCTATTGGTTATCGTGTACATAGGGGGGGTTTTCGTGTCGCTGAGGAGCAAAAAAATGCCGATGGAAAAACATTTGGGTTTCTTTTTTCCTGGTGAAAACACAGATGAAATGCATCCACATGACTAAGCAACAGTCAGAACACGTGACGTAGTATTTAGTATCTAAAAAAGCCCACTCATGGTGTGCAGGAGGGGAGGTGGATGGGTCCAACAAACACAGGACTTTCAACCTCGAGACCGGTGTTCGACAACAACGTTCGTGACGGTTTTCCGAACCCTGATAACGTTCGTTTTGTTGCCAAAATCAAACTGTACGTAGTTATTTTGAGCCCAACCATTATGTTTCTACTCTGTTTACTGTTGGATGTGTAGCCTACAGTGACAACTTCTGACCAAACTACGCTATTTACGAATTTATTCCAGGTCGCATCCTTAAGTTTTACAGTGAAGTTTCTTAAAGCTGCATTCTCTCTAGTGTCCACCAGGGGGCGACTCCTCTGGTTGTATAGAAGTCTATAGAAAATGACTCTACTTCTCTCTTGATTTATTCCCTCAGTAAACATTGTAAACATGAGTTTATGTCTCAATCTCTAGTTTCAAGTCTTCTTCAATACAGCATGATGTTCATTTAGTACATGATGGTCCATTTAGAGTCACACAGACCATAAAGCAGGGGATGCTTTAGTCGTTAAAGAAATAGTCTGTTAACTCCTCCTAACTGCATTTGGTCTTGTTTAACATGCAGATATGTATAGAAAAAATGGCCACAAATTAGCTCTTCTCATGATTTATAGATAAGGGCTGTTGTGAATTAGGTCGCGATGGTTTGTCATTATTTAAAAGGTGGGTCTCCAGGACAATTGTTTGTGAAACACTGGTCTGGACTAATCTCTAACAGTCCAGATTTTCATTTTGTTAAAAGGAAGCAAAAGTCTCTTGTTCACATTCTTTCAAGTCTGTCTCAAAGCATTACTCACATGCCGCCGTAAATCATTCCGCCCGTCCTACTGGCTGGAAGGATATTCCTCTCTCACGTACCTCCAATTCAAGTGATGGGAGGAAAAATACACAGCCCTCTTTTTATAGTAACAATATATTAGCGCAGCTTAATCTTAAATGAGGCGTTAATTAGTCAAAGCAAGTGGGTGTTTTACAAAGTCGATGTGTTTTACAAAGTCGATGTGACCCCCTTTTTGTTTCCCCAGACAGCGTTTCTGCCACAGAGGGACAGTAGAACAAACTAGAATGAGTGGAACCTTGAAGAGTTACACTTGTTTTAGTTTGAAGCCTCATATTATCTTCACCTGAACGGTTCAAGTGCTTTTTTGCACTGAATGTAGATTTTTATCATCTATCACTTCTATTGAAATTGTTTTAGGAGTGGTTGTCTTCATGGCCACTGTGGAGAGGAGAAGCAATTACAGAGACCAACCAGAATTGCTGAACAGAAATTGAGCAGGAGTAGAACAGACATTGAACTGTTTTGGTAGAAAAGAAAATGGCGATTGATGTTAGTTATGGTGAAGACATGCGTCAGTTGGGCCGTAAAGTGTTGTCGCAGCTCACCGGGAAGAGAGCGGACGCAGATCCGTAGACGAATGGCTGGCTAGTTAACTAGTTAGCTAGTTAACTAACGTTACGATGGCCTGCCTCGGTCGGCGCTAGCTGCTATTGGCCTGTCTCGAACGATTCCGTCGTGACGCCCTTTCCGGTCATTACGCTGTCATTTTCTTCGGCGATCGCCAACCAAACGTAAGTAATATTAATTCATACATATCAAAAAATGTACGTGTCAAATTTCATGAATATATATGGACGTTTATATGTCTAAATACTATAGGAAAGTGACTTTGATGAGAGGAAGCAGAAAGAACGATCGGGCGACGCTTAAACGGCTCAAACGGCTCAAACGGAAATTAAGGAGCTTTTATTGCATCATTTGGAGTTGTTGAAGCGTGATATCTTATTGTGAAGGACAGAACTACGGTCCCGGATGTGTTGGCAGCATTGATGGTCATTTTTGCGACCCTGGAACAAGCGAATATCCCCGAAAAAGCCAGTGTTTACAACGAGGATAGAAGTCCCTACGGATTAGGCCAATAGCAGTGCAGGGCTAATTCACCGGTGTTAGCATCGTTTTAACGATTCTGGTAAAGGCAAAGCTAATAATTACAACAATATTTAGTTTGAAAGGTACGAAGTTTAACTTCAGTTTAACACCATTAAATCAACTGAAAACATTACACGATCATTTTTATCAACATTGTAAGTGAATTGTATTGAAACATTAGCTAAAAACTGTCCGGTTTGGGGTACAACTCCGTTAGTTAACTAGTTAACTAGTTAGCTAGTTAGCTAGTTAACTAGGTAGCTTATCTGACGCAGGCGGCAGTGAGGCGACGGCACGATTAGACCCAGTGTTACTTCTGGCCACCAGCCTGCTGTTTGGCTCATTTTCTGTAACCAGTGTAGCATCAAAGCATGGTGGAATAATCAAGCTAGCTAGCTAGCAAGTTGTACGCTAGCTGGCTTGCTAATCCCACCATGCTTTAATGCTACACTGGTTACAGAAAATGAACCCAACAAAGTTGTCACTCATCTCTTGACAGCAGTGTTATTGAGAGTGTGTTAATGAAGCATTAAGTTGTCGAAGTTTACTCTTTTACTCTCGCTCCTCATGATGTTTCATACACTGCTCGTTTTAGTCGTTATTGCAAAACCTCTCCTCAGTGAGTCCGCAAGTTGGTTTAGTTTATAAAGAAATTAGCACTCTACAACGCTCTAAAAGGCAACGCTACACAAAAACATGGCCACCGCTCTGACCGTCCTGCTACATTGATCTGAATGTGACGGCCTTGGTTTTGAGACACACTTGAGAAAAAACCCTGAACTTCTTCTTTAATGTTCATATCATGACATACAATTGGTGTTAAAGGTTTTGCAAGAAACAGAGAATGTCTTTTAAAATGTCAGTTAATTTTGTGTTCATAGTTTTAAAAAGGTAAACATGTCCGGGTGGGGGTGCGCTTCTGGAAAAAAAGAAAAAACTCAGCCGGTAAGTAAAACAACCATTACATTACGTGATGTAAGTGAACACGAGTCCCTTCGTAAACAGCGTCTGCCCTGTGGGTTTAGAGTAGGTCGGGGTGTGGTCCAGTGGTCAGGGAAATGGCCGGATGACCTGAACTGTGCTGAGTCATGTCCCAGGTGAGGGATAGAGCTGCCTCCACTGCGGCTCCGGGACGTGCACTTAACCTGCAGTAATTACTGGAAACAAGGCTGAGAACATGGCAACATGGAAGTTGTGGAAGTGGCTCGAAGATTTGAAATTACTCCGATCCTCTCGAGGCACGCTGCGGGGAAGCCTGCCAGGATTGTATAATGCGGATGCTCGAGTTTCTTAACATCCTCCGGATTTATCAGGCGGGAGCAACTGAGATGTATATCCTTCTGTAATACAGAGATAGTTGTTATATAAATACTTCAAAACCATTGTGGCATTCACACTTCAACGCTGACTGGGGTAGCAGCGAAAAAGGAGGAGAAGAGGAGCGAATAAAGCGAGGTGGAGGTAGAGAGAAGAAATAGGTTAAAGGAGAAAAAAAAAACAGAGGACAGAATGAGTGGATAAAAGAGGAAAAGGAGCGAAGAGAAAGAAAGAGAGAGGGACCCTGCGAATGAGACCCAAATGGCTGCTAAAAATCATTAATCTTGTGGGGATCTGTGTCAGCGAACGGCGGCGACACAAAGAGCTCTCGGAGCAGCACAGAGAGCAGCTCAGTGACCCGAACCCAATTGGCTGAGAAAGGCCCACCAGGCTTTAATAGACTTTTGCTGATCCGACACTTGTTTGCTGGGAGCCACAAAGAGGCGATTGCAGAAGGCTGACAGGGGCCTGCAGGCCCAGGGGCTCCCCTCCTGGCCCATGATAAATGACCCAGGGGTGGGCAGGGGCCAGGGCCAGAGAAGAGAGGGCTGAGAGAGAGCCAAGAGGCAAGGAGGTCACCGGGCGAGGAGAGGGTGGACAGAGGAGGAGAGAGGAGGAGTGGAAAAGGGGGAGAGCAGAGATGTTTGATGAAAGCGGCGTCCTTTAAGTCCACGGTGACTGACAACGGGTCGAGAGATTGCGACGTGCAGGCGGCGTTGGGTGTGAAGCTTCCCGATCATCCAGAACGGGAGGAAAAAACTCAAGGAGAGAAAACAGGAGAATGGGGGAGGAGGGGTGAGGAGCAAACCACAGAAATAAAGTAGGAGTGAAAGGGATCCCCATTCAAATGAACGTAGCAGGACGGTCAGAGCGGCGGCCATTTTTATGTGTTGCGACCGTTGACTTCTGTATGAACTAAAATACAACTACGGTTGTTTTACTCACCGGCTGACGTGTTTTTCAGAAGCGCACACTGACACCGACACGATTATCCATTTGAAGTGTAGACACACATTTATTTTCTTTATAAAGCAGTTTTTTAAAGAGACTTAAAGAAGAGTTGTTTGGTCTTTAAACTCACACTCTCTCTCTCTTCTCGCACAACCTTTTCTACTTAGTCATGATGTGAACATTAAAGTAGAGGTTCACATTTTTAAACGTCTATCTTAAAACCAAAGAAATTGAATTGGAGTAGAAAGGACATTCCCATTCAAACCGAGGTAGCAGCATGTGTAAGCAAACGCTAGCTCGGTAACTCCACCACGCTTTAATGCTACACCGGTTACAGGAAATGAGTCGGACAGCAGGTTTACAGCACAACAACTAACACCAATCGACGTTTGTCTTTTGTACTAGTCATACAACCACGGAAAACAGTTCATTGCCCGTCATACTATTATTCTATTTCTATGGAGGGAACAACTGAAAAGAGGAGAAGACTCTGAGGCAGAGACAACCACTGAAGAAAAAAGGCCAAGTCTTATCCGTAAGAATGCCCTTTACAGCACCCACACACCTCCAGATCAATCATGCCCACATGCTCCTACGCTGGCATGACTCTGACCTCAGGTCAGCTGGCAGCTCTCTGGTGTCTTATCATAAGCATACATTACACACTTGCCAGGAAAATGAAGAAAAGCCTTCTCAGATGTTACGCTGAGGCCTATTAAAGCCGTCTCTTTACTCGGATATAAATTATGTGTATTTTCCAGAATATATATATGATCTGGAAGTTTAATACAAACCAGAGATTTGCTCTTTCAACTCCATATGAAGACAATTAGAGAACGCCACAAACAACAAAGGATGCTCCTCCACACTGACATGTTAATGCCAGACGGCGTTCCAGAGAGCCCGCTGACTGTACAAAGCAAAATAACAGTCAAGAAAAAGAATATGTCACGGGGCAACACGAGGCCGAATGTCAATTACTTTTTTACGAGAAGCAGGCGCTCCCCGAGAGTGGAAAATATCATAACTACGTATTCAATACATCATGAGAATTTACTTACTTGCATGTTTCTTCGGAGGTACAGTAGCCAGTTATTGGCTTTCGAAAATACAGATGTAAATTGTGGTTATGACCAGAGAGTATGGGCTTTAATTACGTTATGCCTGCACTCTGATAGTTGGTTCCTGTGGCGTCGCCTACATTCTGGCTGCACAGCACCGGTTTATGATAAGACCTGCATGAGCCTCAGCCACTGGAAGGGAGCCAAACTATTGTACATAGCATTGCAATTTACATTAATGAAATGACCGCAGCAAAAGGCAGATTTATTGTTCTGTCTTTTTTTTTTCTTCTTCTGGGATTAAGCCAGTACAGTGCTCACTGACATTTATTTGCTGTTATATTTACAGCATGTCAATCAGAGACGTCTAATCTCAGAAAAGGCCTACAATTAAGCCTTGGCCTCAACGTCATGCCCTTATATCATCTCTGCCTCTCTGTCATTTCTTTAAAAAAAAAGAAAAAAAAGAAGTTGGAGCTGTCTGCATGCGGTTAGAGGCAGGGAAAGGAGACTGCATGTCACTGATGGTGCACATCAAACTGTTAGCAGTGAGTAAACGCGCCACCAGAGGCGCCCTGTCACAAGAAATAAGCTGTAATTCCTCTGCAAACGCTGCTCAGCGGGTAAATGAGAGGGACTGCTGTGATAACACCGGTGAAGAATTACGACTGTCAGAAAGTAGGCCTATGCACGAGGCGGACTGATTTATTAAAAAAAAAAAAGATGAACAATTGATTTTCACTGTTGAATCGATACTTTTTCATATTAATGCCAGATGTTGGCACTCATCTCACCTCTTGTTGTTTTGTTTTTCCCTGAAAGACTCGTCTGTTAATGATCCCTGATGGGGAAGTGATCTTTCTTCCGCGGCCTGTTTACACAGACGACACGTCTTAATAATACATGTTGTCACAGAGTTAATCGATCAGTCTGGAGAGGACAAGAACACCAGAGGAGCTGTAAAGCGGGAGCGATTAGATCAGAGAGGCAAACGATGAAAAAAAATGAATAAAGAATTTTAGAAAATCGTCTCTTTGGCATTTTCTTTTCGTCATGAAAACAAGTTCATGAATGGAAACACGCACGTGTGATTCGTGGTGGAGAGACAGGTGCAGTTAAAGCATGTAGCTGCAGAATGTCGGTACATAATTGAACGTTAATCTGCGCAAGGGCAATTTAAATTATGGCAAATTGACAATTGTGATGTTTCATTCATCAGATAATATACAACATAAGCCAGGTGAGCTGAACACAGAGAGGGAGATGCAGCATTGTTTTAGTTCATCAAGTGAAACCTCACTTATGATTCAGTTTAAAATCAGCAGTTGCTGCGTCACGAAAGCGGTTGGGAGTAAAACTTTTGGACATCGTTGCATGCACGAGCTCTGCGCGTCTCTCTCTCTCCCATCGCTCCCTCCGTGCGTCAAAAATAGCTCATCAAAAGCGGCACCTCCGAAATAGCACCGTCTCCCTCCATCTCCATCTCCTCACCTGCCTGACACGGGGGCCTTCCATCCCGGTATACCTTCCGCATTTAGTTCTGCAACATTTGTCCAGGAAGGGTCGGGGAGGGAGGAAGGGGGGGGGGGGGGCGGGGGGCGTTAGAGTCCATCATTACGCACGCGAGTAACGAGCGAATAAAGCCTCACAGTCACAATAATAATAAAAAAGGTATTCCTTATAGTCGATGCATCCTTCCATGCAGATTAGGTTGGAGCTCATACAGATCCAATCGCCCCCCCCCCCCCCTGGGCCTCCGGACTGCACGTGCACGGCACGGGCAGGTCCTGGAGCAGAATACAGATCCGGATTTGTGGAGGAGAATCGTGGCTCTCTTACGGGCCTCCTGCGCGAGGCAGCGGGGCCCTGTTGCAGGTGTGAGATGTTGAGCTGTTGGGAAAGCAACTGCAGCCGCCGCAGCCTGCACGCGCCAACAGTTAAACGTGTCGTTTAAAAAAAAAAAGTGATTTTTATTTCTTGTTATTCATTCCTTTAAAGTCCGTAGGATGGGACTCTCATTAGAGGGGCGAATAAGCAAGCATCGACACTTTTTATTTTCTCTCTCTCCCCGCTGTCCATAAGCACGCGGATCACTTAATAGATCATTAACCACCGATATGCTGCTGACATGGACGCTTTTTTTTTTTTTTTTTACATCTCGCCTCTCCATTACAGCCCGTTATTACCGGAGGGGGAGAGCCGCCGGCAGGCCTGCCTGGATCTATTAGACGGTGGACTCGGGCTATATTAGGGAGCGTTACGACCTAATGGGGGCTGCCGGCGGGTCGGCCTCGCTGGGAAGAGGTTTTTTAGAGCAGCTCGGCGCGGCGCGGCGCGGCTCGGCACGACTCGCTCAGGGCGCTTTTGAAGTTGGAGCAGAGAATTGAGAAGCTCGCCTGCAGTTAAAGGGGAATAAAAAGAGGATGAACGCTACCTGCACGAGGAAATAAAAGACGTGTTTGTATTCGAGTGCATCATGTGAGCTGATGCATCCAGATGTCTAAAGAGGCTTTAGATTTAAAGAAAGGCTCAGGATGAATAACGTCTGGCTCGATAAAAGCTTTAAAAAATATTCACACGAGGAACAAATATATCCAGAGTCGCTTTAAAGTGCACTTTAATTATCAAAACAAGACAATTATTATTAAGTAATTTTGTTCCAAAATAGTGTCCGTTTGCGTTTAGAATCGTATAATAATAATATTAATAATCTTAAAATAACGAGGATCATCATTATGATACTATTAATATTAATAAACGATGAAAAATAGGTAAGTGATATTCGTTCCTTTGACGTTTCTCATGATATTCTTTTTCTCTTTAAAATGTGTAAATACTCTGTAATCATTTGATTTAATATATTTGCAGCTTTATTTTATTTTCATTTGCATAGCTGTGTATAAGGTCAGACTTTTCATCTCAGCTGGAATATCAATATTTAATATATTCCCCAAACTGTACCTTGAAATGTGTTAAAATAAAAAAACAATCTTCATAACTAAAGCACGTTGGGATATTCTGAGTTGTGATTTATGGGTGGATTTACAGTTCATCACTGGCGCACAGCTCGAGCTGATTAAGAACGGAAGCCAAACAAACGAGCCCTTCATTATCGGATCGTCATCTTTGGCAGCCTCCTCTCACGCGCAGCAGCCTGATCAATACGCTCCGGTCGCGGCTGTACTCAGCCGTGGATATGAGGAGGAAACCAAATGATAATCCCATCGATCCTTCAGATTGACTCATTTACACGCAGCTTCTTCCCCGTTTCCTCTGCAGGACATTTGCTCACTTTTTTATTTTTCTTACTTCTTGCAATTAAAATACAAATCACATCAACGAGACACGTCCTGGAGGATCTGATCCTGTTGGGTTTTTTCCCTCCCACCTGTTAGACAGCGAGGTGACTGGACACGTGCCACTGTGTTTATGAGACGCGATCGACGGATTAATTGCTGTCCGTCATAATTGCAGGATGTGACCTTTAAAACGGGCAATAGTCGCGGAGGAGATAATGCAAATACAAAAAATACAAGGTAATGCATGTGAGCAGCTCCATCGGTTCGCGTGTTGTCCACGCAGGGGCAGCCTTGAGCCGGTTTTCTGGCTGAATCCAACAGGCCGTCCGAGCCGAGAGGAGCCCGATGTGTAACAAAGGCAACTTGATCTCATCAGAAAACACGCACTTAACCCACGATGATTAAAACACAGGGTTATAGAACTACGCCGCCTAAATGATGCAACACATGTGAAGTTCAGCGCAGAGAGGCCACCACCATCCATCACAGAGCTGCACACCTGCAGGACAAGTGCGTCCTCCACCATGCAGGTTTTTATGTTCATTATGTAGAAACATGACAACAACAGCAAATGAAGACCTGGAAGAGAGCGGAGTAACAGGACAAAGTCACGTGGTCCTTGTTGGCGAGAAAAAGGTCACGATTCAACGTTTCAACTGCACAGAACATCACCTCCACCTTTATCTGCTGCAGAGCGCAGCCTCGCGTGCGTGTGATTGGTTGCTTTGTGAAATTTGAAGCGAACTTATAAAAAGGCACTGCAACATAAAGCAGGTGCAAAAACAAAAGAGTCATTTAATCAGTCAAATAAATCATGTTTTTTGAAAGGCGAATGGCGTTGCAACATTAGGAATGCACGTGCACTGCATTCGTTTCTTTCGGTGTTGTTTCTGGACAATGCTGTAAGTTAAGATGCATTTGGAAACAGCTGCATGTTTTCCATATATTGTACATAAACCGAGGTAATAATATTATACATTTTGTTAAATTCGTAGGTTTTCTCAGGGTGTGTTGTGCCATAGAAGCTCTCCGTTGAGTTTACAGCATGTAGTGAGCGGCGCGTGCTACAGCGGAGTGGTGTCCGTGCAGTGGAGGCATTTCTCTCTCTCTCTCTCTCTCTCTCTCCACTTTCCTCCCACATTCTGCTTTTAGGGAAGTCGGGTCAGCTGACTGTCTGTAGCTGTCAGGACCGTGCCGTGAGCCCCTCCCCTCCCCCCTCCCTCCTCCCTCCCTCCTCCTCCTCCTCTCTTCCAGCGCAGCGTCCACCGCTCCCATTGGAGAGCCGCGCGTTCAGGATCCAGCCCTTCCAGCGCGACGTCACGGCGCGCTATAAGCATAAAGCGCCGGCTGGCTCCGAGCGCAGTCTGCTGGATACCACGGAGTGGAGAGAGAGCGCGAGAGAGAGGCGAGCCTTTTTGAATCTCTGCGGTGCAGAGCTGGAAAAGCAGCTTCTCAGCGGAAAAAAATAAGAATTCAGACGCCCTATTTTACTCCGCTTTATTCGCTTTCTGTTATTCTCCTGGAGAAAAAAAACGGACTAATAACCCGAAGAAGTCGCGACGAGGACTGGTGCCCGTTTCAGCGAACAGACGTGGTATTGCTTTTATTATTATAATTATTTATCGTGTTGTTTTTGTGTGTGCGCGTGTGTGTGAACACACTTCTACTGAAGGGACTGAGGTTTTTTTTTTAAACTTTTGCACTGAGAGTCTTTTTGCTTCCGACCTCCGGCCTGGTCTCTCTGCCAGATTATCCCAGCAGAAGTAGGCTACATGACGCAAAACCCGTGTGCAGAGCTTTAGAGCGAAAGTTTTCCTCCACTACTTTTTTTTTTTTTTCATTTTTCCTTTTCTCTTTTTTTCCTCCACCGATCTCACGGTGTTTCGTGCTACAGCAAGTCTGCGCACAGCGGTGGAGGAGCCCAAAGAACTATTGCATGAAACAAGAGAGGAGAGGAGCGAGTCACCAGTCGGTTTTCGCAACGCTCGCGGGCACCTCCGCGCATCTGCAGAAGAGCCGCGGCGGCAGCATGAGCGCGGAGATGAGCATTGGCCCGGAGCTACCCAGCAGCCCTCTGGCTCTGGAATACGTCAACGATTTTGACCTGATGAAGTTCGACGTGAAGAAGGAAGGCCTGGCCGGGCTGGAGCGCAACGGGGTGCGACAGTGTAACCGTCTCCAGACGCAGGGCTCCGTGTCGTCCACCCCGATCAGCACGCCCTGCAGCTCGGTGCCCTCCTCGCCCAGCTTCAGCCCCACGGAGCAGAAGAGCCACCTGGAGGAGCTGTACTGGATGCCGAACGGCGGGTACCACCAGCAGATAGACCCGCAGACGCTGAGCCTGACCCCGGAGGACGCGGTGGAGGCCCTGATCGGAGCCACGGCTCACGGCCACCCTCCGCCTCCGCACGTCCAGCAGCAGCTGCAGCAGCAAGGCGCCTTCGATGGCTACAGGGGGGCCCCGCACCACCAGCACAGCCACCACGGCCACGGCCAACAGCACCATCACCCGTACGCGGGGGGCATCCCGCACCACGGCGACGAGCTGTCCGGGCACCCGGGCGGACACAGCCACCCGCACAGCCAGCACCACCACCACCACAGCCAGGACCCCGACAGCCCGTCCCCGATGTCTCCGGACTCCCACCAGTCGCTGCATCACCACCGCCATCACCACCACCACCTGGGCCAGTCGGCGGGGCACCACGGCTCCGGGGGCGGACTCAACGTGGAGGACCGCTTCTCCGACGACCAGCTGGTGTCCATGTCGGTGCGGGAGCTCAACAGACACCTGCGGGGCTTCACCAAGGACGAGGTCATCCGCCTCAAGCAGAAGCGCCGGACCCTGAAGAACCGGGGCTACGCGCAGTCCTGCCGGTACAAGCGGGTGCAGCAGAAGCACGTGCTGGAGAACGAGAAGACGCAGCTGGTCGACCAGGTGGAGCACCTGAAGGCGGAGATCAGCCGGCTGGCGCGCGAGAGGGACGCCTACAAACTCAAGTGTGAGAAACTGACGGGGTCGGGGCCCAACAACGGGTTCCGCGAGGCCGGCTCCACCAGTGACAACCCCTCATCTCCAGAGTTCTTCATGTGAGTCAGTCCTCGCAAACAACCCCCCCCCCCCCCACCCCACCTTTCCTTTCTCCACAAATGACTGAACAAAACGATAATAATCCACAGATCCCACTGTTTATGATTATACTAATAATAACAATTATATTCATATTAGAAGAATAATCCATCAGATAGTATTCTCATATATAATCACCTCTCCATCCACGTGTCAACTGAGATACAAAGAGCAACGTAGATCAGTCGCAGCATCTTTGTAGATTAGTTGCTTGTAGTGAAGAGACTTTTTTTCCTCCTCTTCCTCATCAAAGAGGAGGAAGAGGATCGGCTGATGAACTGTTTTTTTTCCTTTTTCTCCATTTTGAGGCTCCAGCTTTGAGATGACCTGTACGTAGTGTTTTGGGTGATGGCGCCGAGGCCGTTGTCTTGTAATTTTTTTATTTGTTTTTGCTCTCCAAGATGATGACATTGTTATGACACAACGAGCAGGCCGGGGCTCGCGACCCACATGCGACAAGTGGGCGCGTAAAAATCTGAGAAAATCTCCAAGACTCCACTTTATGCAAATTTTAACTTCTGTGTACTAACATGTCACGAGGAGGGGGGGTGGGTGGGTGGGGGGGGACATTTTATGCAACATCTCATTGATTTATTGCCTGCTTGGTTATATTCGAATATATATTGAAACAAAAAATCTGCATTAAATATTAATCCTGCATGCTGGACATGTACGGTAATAATTTCTATTTTGTACTTTCATCTTCTCGTGTATATTAAGAGCATGTTGTTGATCTGCGCTTTTCCATAGTTTTTGGGATGGGGGCGGGGGGGGGGGGGGGGTAGAGAAATGCAGCGGGGACAGAACAGCAGGACTGCCGGTGCAGTGTCACACACCGTGTGTTTTTCTTTGTTTTTGGCTTGTAAATATTATGCAACCGCGAAAAACTGCACAAGATCGAGGAGGCTGGTTTGAACTTCTTTCTTTCTTTGTGTTGTTGTTTTATTTCTCGTTGTTGTTTTTTATCATGATTGAGTGAGGAGTGCATTTGTTTTTTGTTTTCTCTGTTGCATTTAAATACAACATAACTTTGTGTGTCAAGTGCACTTTTGGATGATGATGATTTTTTTTTTTGTTGTTGTTGCAAAGTTTTCATTTTGAAGTTTGCGCACACCTCCCTTCAGGAAGACATACTATGACGCTATATTGTGAAATGACTCGGGACTGTATGTGTAGCGTGCTGAGTGATATGTGGACACGTGTTCAGAGGCTGAGGAGACAAACATGTGGCCGCGATGTTATTGGAGCCAGATTGCAGAGGAGGCGCATTAAAGGCGAGGGCTTTTTTTCTGCATATACTGTTCAGCGCACAGGATGCGGGTTTATGCTCAACGTGGCTTTTGCGCCACTAATTTATATAAAGTGCTGCTCTGCCTTTCTATTAACCCTTTCAGGAACCACATACAAACCCAAACAAAGCCTCTCGTTTCGATAACAAAGAATCACTAATATTAATGCATCCTATTTTGAACCGTCTTCAGAAAGCTCACGTGTCCGGGGGTTCATGGAGAGTCAATATTTAGACAGCGCGAGCAGTTATGTTCTATGTTTTCCTTCGTTTTTTTTTCTGCCGGTCAGTAAAAAAAGGGGACTCAGGTTGTGCAAATTCTCAAAATGAAAGCAATGTTCACGTTATGTAATACGTGTGTGTGTGTGTGTGTGTGTGTGTGTGTGATTGTGTGTGTCTGTTTTATTATTATTATTATTTGATGATTCTGGTTCTGCTGGCCAGATGCATAGTTTAAAAAAAAAGTTTTTATTTTAATGATTTAAATTAACAGACTGTCGGATCATATCGAATGAGCATGGTGCTTGCATTTGAAACTATCGTGGGGAAAGTCACGCATTTTAACAATCTCCTTCTTTTGGGTTTGTTACTGATTCAACTGTGTTGAAATCGAACTGAAACTGCAGCAGCCGGTTGTTGTTTTGTTTTCACCTGTTCATGTACTTTAGCGATGATGATGGGGGGGGGGGGATCAATTTTCAATCCTGTTTATATAAATAATAGTTAAAACACTTAAATTTGAACTGTTCCATTCAGGCTGGTTTCTGTTTTGTCTTATTTTTGGTTGTTTTTTGGAAGAAATTGTTTCCTATTTTGCTTATTAAAGTCATTGAAATGGCAATAATTAAACCTCTCAGACTTTCTTTCTCGGAAATACACGTGGCACGATAACACAGCTACATATGCAATAATTCATAATCACACACATTTGTACTCCAGCTCACTTTCCAGAGTTACAGGAAATATATTTGATCTTCTTTAAAAAAAATAATAATATTTGCACCGACCTCTGAATTTTTGCGCGTGCCATTCGCCCTCGGCCTTTTTATTTTATTTTCAGACTCCAATGAGACTTTTGGATCGCAGCCCGCTGGCCTGCTGAGATTAGCTCACCGGCTCGGCCCGTTTTTCGTGTGCGCCGCTGCGGGGAGATTCCTGTGCAACGCTGCTGACTTCTGCAGAAACCCCGCAGTCACCGGAGCGCGCGGTAAACGGAGATCTTTGACCTTGCAACACACCGGAGAAGAGACGAAAACCCCGGATTTACATTTACGGCGCGCGTGGCTTTGAATGCACTAAAAGGGTCAATCCGAGCGCTTGTTACACAATTTAAATCTTTTAAAAAGAGGTCAGACAATGTCGCGTGACCTCAGTTTCACTATAATCCCTTGCGCGCGCCTGCAGGTGTGGTTTTGTTTATGGTTAACATTAACGGGATTTTTGATTGGCACGTGCACACGCTGTAAGAGGTGTCTGCGTGCAAATATGCGGCACAAAAAAACATCAAGTTCAGGATTAGATTTGCTTCACAGCTGTGAGATTAATAGTACAAATACAAATAAATATCAACAAACACCGTCGTTCTTTCTCTGCATGTCCGGTGGATAGAGTGACAACAGCAGGAGGAGGAGGAGGAGGAGGAGGAGAAGCAGAAAGGGAGTAAGTGTTGATCTGGTCCCGGTCTAGAGTTTCTGGTGTCAGAACATTATCTGCCCCGTGTCTGCACATTCTCAAGGACAAAACCGCTGGGAAGCGAATCAACCAATGAGACCCGGGGAGGGCGAGTCTAGTTCGCATTCTCCCTCCTTCTCTCTCTCTCTCTGGACAGCCACTGCAGCCCGGAGTGTGTGGGGGGAGGGGGGGGAGTGCAGCTGGGGTGAACCAGAGAGAGGCCTCTATTTACAGTTATGATAATAACCCCAGAAATAACAGAAAAGCACTGCTTTTAGCTGCTTGTTCTTCAGGTTTGATAGAAAAGCTGCAGTGAGCGAGTCGGACACAGAGGAAACCAGGCTGTGAGTGTGTGTGAGAGTGTGTGTGAGTGTGTGTGTGAGTGTGTTATATAGCATGTGGTCAGTTGTGACTCCAGGACTCAACACACATGTTGACGCTCAGCTGGTCTGAAAATCGACCAAACACATAACCGTCATTTCTGTTAAATGTAAAACAAATGATGTAATTACAATCATCCTTTATGATGAATCTCTAAAAGCAATAATATCCAACGACCAAGAGAAAAGAAAGGGGAATCCTCATCATGTATTGACAATGTGATTTACAAATCAATACGCGTAAATTGATCTGCTGAGGTGCGGTTGTGTGACATCTTATTACATTATCACTGATTGCGCCGTCGCTGACTTTTATGAATTCCACGTGCACGCTTTCTAACGTTAGCGAGGGCAACTTCATCCTGAAGGATGCATTCTCACCTGCAGGATGAATGGGATTTGTTGTGAGCCGACGATGTGAAGCGCTGGATAGTGGAAAAATGTACAAAAGACAAAAAAGGGAAACAAAAAAAGCAGAGTGTGTGTGTGTGTGTGTGTGTGTGGGGGGGGGGGGGTAGAGGAAAGCGTGAGCCTCGGCTCAGCAGGAGAGCCAAGGACACGGTGACCAGGCAGTGCTGTAATGATTTTAGTCTCCGATCACACATTCACGCCCCCCCACGGAGATCCTATCTGCATTCAGCCTGCTCTGCCAGCCTCCAGCTCCCTGCAGCAGTGGAGAGACCAGGAGCCGGCCGCCCCCCCAACAACCTGGCCTTCCTCCGCCTCAACGCACCGGACCCCCCACGGTCGCTTTTAAGCTCCCGTCAGTGTCGGCCCTGCTGCAGGTATGTGTGCACATCTCCTGCATGTTCACAACTGAAAACACTTCATCTGCATCTTGCCCTCATCTTTTGCAAACTAGCGTGAGCTGATTGTTCAGTTCAACCAACCGCTGTGTTTACTTCATTCACAGGTTATTTTAATTAACCAGCAGCACTCTGTCTGTGTTATCATGTGGATTTAAATCCATTTAGGCTTATTGTACACACACACACACACTCATATAAAATACACACACACACACAAGCAGTCCAGCCCACTGCCACACCAGCGGCCCATTGACTTTCATTGGAAGTGACTTCCCTGCTGCTCTAAATCACAATGATTTCCCAGGGAATTAAAGCAGGCTTTCCCCAAGGGACACACACACACACACACACACACACACACACACACACAGGAGAACATTAACCGGTTACTGAGAGGGTTGAATGTGTGTGTGTATGTTAGTGTTCACTCACCAATGCAAACACAATGACACCAGGGGATGAAAGAAATATGGCGCTCTAATTGGTCTTTAGTTTTTTTTTACTGGACGCGAGTCCACTCGCTGACAACAGTGAGATTCAAATAGCCAGCCTGAAACACACACACACACACACACACACACACACACACACACACACACACACCTGAGATATGTTGGATAGTTCGGAGAACAGTCGCGATCGTTTAGGACGCCGATGGAGAGTCGGACAACTGAACAGTGAAAAAAATCTAAAGACCAATTAGAGCGCCATATTTCTTTCATCCCCTGGTGTCATTGTGTTTGCATTGGTGTGAACACACACACACACACACACACACACACACACACACACATGAACACAAAAACACACACAGATGCACACTCTTAAATAATTGCACAGAAACAATCACATCACTCGTTTGACTAATTAAAAGCAGGTGAGCATGCATCTTGTTCTTACAGCGTGTGTAAAACACTGCGCTGTACTTTAAAGGTATAAATACACACTGGGAGTGTTTCTTTGACTCTCAGCAGCTCTCGACATGAGGACAGCTGAGTCGGCTGCTAGCAGCAGTGGAGAAGAAGGCCACTTCAAAAACACGTTAAAAACACTTTGCTCCGTAGATCTCTTGAAATGAGATTTAATATTGAGGCCTTTATGAACCACGGCCGCCAATTAACAGAGCTACAAATATACAAATATACTCAAGATGTTTGTTTTTTGTATCTAACGTTATCAGCTGAAAGCTCCGTGTGAGAGCAGCAGACCAGAAGCACATCTTTACATTGATCATAGTTGTTTGCTGCCACATTAATACTCTGAATATCAAATTTAGCTCAAGTTTGTGGTTCGGTATTTTGCTTTCCGTTCTACATTTTGATGTATGAAATCTTACCACTTCCTAAAATGTGATTATTTCTACACTATAATTAAGGCTCGCCAGCAAGTCTGCATAAGACAACTGTACATTCACGTAATGACATCATCAATGATGACGTCTCTTAAAGGCTCCACCTCGCCCACCGCAGCCGCGCTCTTTGTGATGAGTCGGTACCTTTAACGGGCACAATCAGTCAATGGCGCGCAGGACGGAGACCTGCGGCGGCGGCGGCGGCGGCGGCGGCGGCGAGTCGATGCACGCGACCCCATGTGTGCACGTCGCCGCTTCCGGGATGTGAAACCCGATCCCGGGTGGGATTGATCCACGTCTGGCCGCTGCTCGGGGGGGATAAGGCCAGAGAGGAGATAAGAGCAGACACCGAGCGCACAGTGATACGTTTGAACCAGCAACCTCTGCTGCCAACAGGACGTTATAATGCCCCCCCCCCCCCCCCCAGACCTTTAAAGCTACACAGACCATATTCCATGAGCACATGTGAAACATCTGTCGTGAAAGAAATAGATCCTTTACTTCAGTTAAAGCAGTAATACTGCAATATAAAAGTGCACTTGAGTAAAAGTACACGTCATTTAGTATTATTACTCAAAATGAAAATGGGCCCCTCGTACTATTATAACGATAACTAGTATATTATTATTATATCATTAAAGACAGGGTTGGTGATCTTCTTCAAAGAAAGTTGTTGATATTTTCGTTGAGATTCTCTTTACATCCCGACAGCAATCAGTGAATCTAATCTAACCACACACACACACACACACACACACACACACACACACACACACACACACACACACACACACACACACACACACACACACACACACACACACACACACACACACACAGCAGCAGCCATGTTGGTGGCTTACGTTGGTAATGATCGTTTTGGGGAAGTGACTGAAGGGACGATCTGTCAGTGACGAAGACTGAGCAACTTTGTTGCTTGATTTAGCAACTTTTGGAGCTAATGCTGCGAGCTACTCTCATTGAAAAAGAGTTCTTCTGTTGGAGAATTGTTCTTGCTGGTTTCTCAAGACTACCGACCCCAGCGTTGTCCTCCGTCTGGGTGGAGATCATTTTAACGATTACATATTCTGTACATCGTGTCCAACAATGCCGACTCATTGATGAGCTCATCGGATGGTAACAAAATATAAATGAACAAAAAGATAAATGTCTGTTAAGTCAGCATCTATCGCTGAAGGAGGTAAAGCAATGGTGGGGCAATGGAAGGTTGGCTTCACAATAATTGTCGAGTTAAAAGTATAAAGTAGCATGAAATGGAGTACAAGTACCTTCACTTGATGCATAAGAAGTACTTGTATCACGTGATTTATGAATGTGAAACTTCTTCCAGCTCTGCACAAATTAGGAGCGTGAAATGAAATCTATTTTTGTTTTGAGTGTTGCAGTTTGAGCGTCGCCATCGTCTCTGACACCGTTTCTGACGTTTAATCGAATTAATAATAATGATGAAGAAGAGGTTCTACTCACCAACACTCTGTCTGTCCGTGTGCTGCATCATCTGCCGGCCAGAGCACCGCGCTCTGGCCGGCTGTCGCCCTAAGATGTGAAGTTAATAATTGAATGGATCCATTAATAAATAAAGTGCAGGGGGGGGGGGGGGGGGGGGACAGGTCACTCATCTTCACAATCACCGTGCAGGAGAGTGGGGATGACTACAAACACACTCTCCCTCTCTCTGTCTGTCTCCCTCCCTCCCTCTCCCTCTCTCTCTCTGTCTCCATCTCTCCCTCCCTATGTCTCTCCCCCTCCCTCCCCCTCCATAGGACATAAGGAGCGTTAGCTGCAGTGACCTCTGACTGCAGGATGTGGCATCTCAACACATTTCCTCTCTGATCCGGCGGGACGAGGCTACTTCCTGTAAAGCAGGTGGAGGGAGGTGACGGAGAGCCGCCACAGAGGTTGGCCCAGTCTACCTTTCGACCCCGGCCACACTGTTTTCCAGTCGGCCTCGGTACATTCAGACTAGAGGGTGTTATTCCCATACGCTGGATTTAATACATAAAAAGCTGCCAATGGAGCCCGAACTGGACCAGTGAATGTGAAGCGGTGGTTTAGAACCTTATAGAATTTAAAGAGGGATCATTAGCAGCCGCCGAGAAGCTGCAGAAGTTTCCAGAAAGTGTGCGTTTCCTGTTACATGAGGTGCGTTTTTGTCTTCCTCTGAAGTCAGACGTCAGTTTTTATTTCTGCCTTTATTTGTCTGTTAGAAACACAGAATGAAGAGTTTGAATCAGAGTAAAAGCAAAGAAGAAGCTGCTCTTCGATGCCCAGACGGTATATATTCCTGTTGTCTCTCCACGAATTCGACACTAATGTCCACTGACTGCTTTCTCTCTCACCCCATTCTCGCATTTGCTGCCTCGCTCTCCCCTCGTCTTCTCCCTCCTCCGTCGGCCTTTTCTCTCTTACTTTACAGCCTGATCTCCATTTAGATTTCCTCGTTTTGGAGTTGCCACAACGCTCCCCGCTGCCAACATCTGTGAGTGGTTTGGAGGCAAGAGACACTATGGAAAAACATCACAAAATGAAGAAAAAAAAGAGCCGAACGGCGCTTTACTACCCGGGTTGGATGGAACAGAGGCTGAGAAAGCGATGCAAACTGCTCTGGGATCAGAGGCAGGCCGGGCTCCGGCTGACAGCAGAGGAGTCTGAATCAGAGGAAAACACGGTACGGATATTCTGTGCAGCACACAAGTCAGTCCTCACATGTTGTGCGTGTTCCTACTAAAGTTTGCACTCGTTACACGCATACAGTCTTCACAGGAAAGTACCCAGTTAGGTTCAGGAAACGATCTTAATTTGGGTCAAAACAACTGCTGTACGGACGTTTTGTGACAAATAACTAAACGCTGTGACTTCTGGTGACACATGGGGCATAAAGAACTCCTGTTTGATCTACACTCACCTCCATCCTACGCAGCGTTTGTCGCTCTTTATACATTCTTGTTTGTGATTACGTGGAATAAATATGAATTGATTTTGCGGGGTATCAATTTAAATGGCGTAGCGACAAATGGTGCAACGGTTCGTAGGATATCTAAAGTTCCTCTTTTTCTTTTGCGTTTTTCACTTTCTGCTCGTTCAACGCGTGCAGTCTTTTCAAAATAAAGTTCCGTCTTCACAGGAAACACTGCTTCGTTGGGTTTCGTCAAAGATCGGCGTTTGGGTTGAATTACCTGCAGAAGTTCCGTTACTTGATGAATAAATCAACGTCTTGTTTTACGTGGGGAACTTCCGGCAGAGATGGTTCGTGTTCGACCCGCCGCCCTGTGGTCTGGTTCATGATGACGTGGATTACATGGGAATTGATTTTGTGGGACATATACAAATTACAGTGCGTTCGTTTTGATCGGTACAGCTACGAACGTCGCATGAGCACAGCCTGCTGATGCAATACCTGCACACACTGTACTGTAAGCTGCAGACGGGGGGGGGGGGGGGGGGTCGTTGTCGAGACCCCACAGTTTGGGGTTTACTGAGGATTGACCTCAATCACGTGTCAGGTTTTAGGCAGATTGGATTTAAGCTGCAGCACTTTTAAAGAGATTATGTTGTTGTAGGAGATTAGCAGGAGTAGCTGGAGGAAGCTAATGAGCGGGTTCTCTCCTCCCCAGCTGCCAGCCTCACGCAGCGCTCACCGTCCTGTTGATAACACACGACGGTAGTCTTATGTGGCATTAGAGGCTTTGCAGCGCTGTGGCAGTGGGAGCCCCTCTGTTGACACTGTGGCTGCGCTGCAGCGCTCAGCGGGAGCATGTGGCTGCTCCTCACACACATGTGCAGGAGGGGCGTGTGTGTGCAGTCGGGTCTCGTTAGGTAATGAGGATGATTACGCTGCATTAAGGTGGCGAAGACGAGCGAGAGGCAGCAGCCACGGGGAGAGACGAGAACATGTGTCTGCGATTTGCGGCGTAAGCGCATACCATTTACATTTGACACGAGCGCCCTGCGACGGGTTCTGATGAAGGTCTGCTCGGGGCCCTCTCGCTCGCTCCCCGTCCTTGACTTGGAGAGGGCAGAGGGTCAGATGTGGTGTGGCGTAGTGGGGAACAGGAACAGGGTCCGCTGGACTGGAAGTGGGCCGCAGCAGTCGGAGGAAGAGAAGTGGAGTATTGGTCTTGTCTGGGAGTCCTCACGCCGTTATATGACAGCCGGCTTGGATGTGTGAAGACAGGCTTCCCCCCCCCCCCCCCCCCCTCCCCTCCCCTCCCGTGCATGGAGCTGCCCTCTCTATTCCCCTTTCTATAAGTAGGCAGGTATTTTTTACCCAGGATAAAGTGCTGACCCAGTCCCAGGTAATTACACCCCCGTTGGGCTTTGGCACAGACATGTCAGGGCGGTGCTGAGTGCACCTTACACCCGAGCTACGGGTAAACCACACTTATCTCACTATTTACAAGCGAGTGTAGAGCTTCGCTCCACACGAGAGGGAGGGAGGAGGGAGGAGGGAGGAGGGAGGGGAGGAGGGAGGAGGGAGGGAGGAGGGAGGAGGAAGGAGGGAGGGGAGGAGGGAGGAGGGAGGAGGGAGGAGGGCATACCTTGCAAAGCCAGGAAAGCGTCCTCCTGGCAGAGGCCCTCTGACATCCATCCCCCATCAAAGAACTCAAAAAGAAATGAAACTTAATTCCATATTTATTCAGGAGGTGTCATCAAAGCAAGGAAGCGACATAAGAACCGACGAGCTGAAGGGTCGTGGCCACGTCGTGCCTGTGTGCGGTACGTTGTTTTTTTTTTTCTGGCGTGAATTCAATCTAATAATCCTTCAGAGGGTTAGGCATGTTCTAATCACCTTCAACATAATACTTTTGATCATGAATGATGCATCTCTTTCTTTCACAGAAGACAAAGGCTCCATTAACACGTCGGGTTGTGTTGATGCGAGGAGCACGACACAGACTCTGCTGTTCAGGAAGCGTTGTTCAGAACATAATAATGTAACAGCGCCACATGATCCCATCTAAACCTGCAGCACATGAGCTATTTAAGATCTCCGGTTTCGTTTTCAGGCTCACGCCTCAAATAGAAATAGTATTACCGAACACGCATTAAATGTAGGTTTAAATATCAAAACTACAAAGATAGACTTCGACACGTTTTGACGGAGAGTTGGCTGAGGCAGAACCTTTCAGATGGTACACTCTCAGAAATAAGGGTTCCAAAAGCATTGTTTTCCTGAAGGGTTGAGGTCCTAAAGAACCCTTTTTTTGAAGAAATGGTTTTCCAAGGGTTCTTCGTAAGACTAAGAGTTCCACTAGGAACCCTTTTTATCCAAAGAACCCTTTTTGGAAGAAAGAGTTCTTGAAGGATTGTTGAAAGAATTGCTGTTAGGAGGGAACGCCCACAACGCGGAACACACACCCACTAAATCTATGATTGTGAACGAGGATTGTTGCACTGCACCACACCAACCAAGCCCTTAGAACATAAAAGGGTTCTCGGTAGAACTCTCTGGGTGAGATCTAGATGAAACCCTTGGAACGTACGAGGGTTCCCAGTAGAACCCCCTGGGTGGATTCTAGATGCAGCCCTTGGAATATAAAAACGTTCTCGGCAGAACCCTCGAGATGTGGTCCAGATTAAACACTTGGAACATAAAAGGGTTCTTGGTAGAACCTTCTTGGTGGGCTGTACACGATACCCTCGGGATGTGCAGGGTCCTCGGTAGAACCCCCTGGGTGGGTTATTGGATATCACCTCCAGAGAGGGTTCTGGGTAGAACCCTCTGACAGGGTTCACCTATGAGGACAAGCTGAAGAACCGTATATGGTTCGAGTTAGCGCCTTTATTTCTGTGCGTCAGAGAACACGTTGTTTCCGTCACAACGAGGCAAATTCACTTCTCAAGTTACTTTAATAGAGAAAAAGACAATAAGGAGAAAAAGACATTAAAGTGTTGTCTTCTTAGACCAAACAAGCTTCTTTAGCGGTCGAGCCGGGTTCTGTCCTGAATTAGCCGGTTAAAGCTACAACTCCCACGAGCTCCTCATGAGCTCCTCCCCACGAGCTCCTCTCCAGCTTCAGAAGGACCGGAGGGCTCAAACTATAATCACTTTGAATCACTCTGTTCAGCAACGATTGCTCTCCAAAACCACGACAATAAAAACACGACCCACCACCACAAGGCCGAGCAATCGCTTCGGCGCTTCATTTATCACAACCATACGCGGTGTTTGTTGTTGCTGTCAGGAGGACATTAGCCACGTGTCAGCGTCCGGGTGTAGCGTCCTCCACTTCCAGAGAAAAGTCTGCACTGAAGCCACTACATGTGTTCTTCAGACCGTGTGTGAGCGGAGCAGCACATCTTTAGACCCAGTCGTCTTTACCAGAGGCTTTCTGCAGGATCTATATATCTCCCGGCCCGTTCAACGCATGTTCTGTGGAAACTATGTGCTGTGTACAGCAGAGGCAAAGGGGAAATGGCTGTGGTCAGACCAAAGTCCTTGAGAGAGACGAGGAGAGGAAAAGTAAGAAGACCGAGGAGGAGAGAGGAAAGAAATGGATAAAGAGCACTTTCCTGAATTTGAATCATTCACTTATGCACGTGCGCACTCATACGTACGCACAAAGACACGCGCGAGCACTGTCCAGCTGAGGTGCCGTGTGTTACATATGTATATATACACACACATATATATATATGTATATATACAGTATATGTATATATGGCACTGGTGGGAATGTGCCACTGCACGTTAGTTCTCCCTTCACGCTTGCGTTGAGGAACACAGAGCCTCTAATTGATGCTAAACAAACTGCTGACCCAGACTCAGGATGAAGGTCTGTCACTGACGCGCACACACACACACACACACACACACACTGGTACACAAAAAACATAAAAATCTGCCCCAAATTCACAAATGGTGAAAAAGCTGAACAAAATCCGCTTTCTTTTTTGAATTGTCACACTTTCCTTTAAGAGGCTTATAGGTGCAGAGCTTGAAAGTCATCCGCCACGTGCACACGAATGAGACGCCTCGGTGGCAGCGTCCTTGGCTTCTTTGGAGAACCTTCTGGAGGGTGAGGTGAGGGGGGGGGGGGGGGGGAGAAGGTAAACTCCTACTCATCCTTGTCACACACACACACACACACGCAAACACGGGCGCATACATGCACACATGCCGGCCCCCTAAAGGAAGCTCCAGGGAGGCACAACGACGCCTTTGTGCAGGCCAGATCTCCCACGCCTCCCACGCCTCCCACGTCTCCCACGTCTCCCTGCTCCGGCACACAGATAGATCATCTGAGTCCAGGCCAGTATGAAGGGCAAGTGCATGCACGCCGTGCAGAGGGAGAGAAGAGAAAACAAAACAAAGAGGGAGGGAGGGGAGTCACAGAGTGGGGAAAGAAGTTATAACCCAAAACCACTTCTTTCCCTCTCTCTTTTCACACTCTCCCCTTGCCTCCCGTGTCTCTCTCCCTTTCTCCCATCGCACACGCCCCCTTTTCGCTCTCCCTCCGCAGAGGAATCCGGTCTCTCCGTTGGGATCGGAGCTCTTTGAAGGTGATCCAGAACTGTGCTGCTCGCTGCCTCTGCTCTCCTCCCACTCTCTCCCCTCCTCCCCCCTCCCCCCCCCCCCCCCCCCCGGGCGGGATCGCGCTCAACCAAGAGCAGCCGTGCTCCAAATCCAGACCCGGGCTTTAGCGCTCCTGCTGCAGGCCTGTCGCTGGTTGTCCCACTGCAGCACAGAGAGGGGGAGAGGGGGGGGGGGGGGGTGAGAGGTGTGTTTGGTCACATTCATATTTGCCATTTGAGAGGTTTTGGAGGGAGATGCTGCAAAACGGTCTCCCCCTTCCTCACCGTCCCCTCTCTCCTTCGCCTCGCTGTTTATTTTCCCTTCCATTCCATCCTCGCGCTCTTTTTTCTTTTTGGAAACCCAACTCTCCCTCTTCCCCTCCGCCCCACGAGGGCAAGCAGACGCGTCGCCGCGCTGGTTCCTGTTAGCGCACCGCGGCCACACACACACACACACACTCAAGACGGCTTCGCTTTAAAACAGAGAGCCCTTCACTCGACGCCTCGGAGGAGAGGGAGAACGACAAGCAGACAAGAGGAGGGGAGGAAGAATAAAGGGAGGGAGTAAACCGGAGGGATGTGCATTCCTCTGGCTCGCTCGGCTCGGGAGCACAGGAGACGTGTTGCTGGCTGTTCGGTTTATTATCCCCGAGCCATATGGGCTGGCAAAGCTTTTGGGGCGTGGTGGAATACATTTGTGTGTGTCAGGGTACGGCAGAGAGCGATTATACGACGTCTTTTTATCACATTTAGTGTGTGTGTGTGTGTGTGTGTGTGTGTGTTCCAGGCCACAATAACCTGAGAAACCACACTTCCAGATAACTGCTTTCAATAAAAGATAAAGAGCTTCCAGTACCTCTCAGCCCACATACCAAATTCACACCGCACACTCGCACACGTGCACACACAAGCACATTTACACACGCTGGTAATTTCCAGCTATTTGTGACCTAAGTGGTTTGATTGCAGCTTAAATTGTGATCACATGGCAGAATGGTAGCATGCAGTAGCTCCCATTTGATTTTTAAGGATAATTCCGGTTTATTGCAGCTCGAGAGTCATTTTTAAAGTTGTGGTTGTCGCTTGTATTAGTTATGATGAGATTGTACCGACAAAAGTAATTGCTGAGTTGTGGGAACACAGCTTCACGTGTTAAAGCTGCATTCTCTCTAGTGTCCACCAGGGGGCGACTCCTCTGGTTGTATAGAAGTCTATAGAAAATGACTCTACTTCTCTCTTGATTTATTCCCTCAGTAAACATTGTAAACATGAGTTTATGTCTCAATCTCTAGTTTCAAGTCTTCTTCAATACAGCATGATGTTCATTTAGTACATGATGGTCCATTTAGAGTCACACAGACCATAAAGCAGGGGATGCTTTAGGGGCGGGGCTGCATGGTGATTGACAGGTCTCTACCAGAGACGTATGTCGGATTCACGGTTAGCGACTCACGTAACTAACGACTAATGTGACGAACTGTCAACATTTACTTTTAGTTTTGCAACGGATACGAAAAGTGGTCTCGTGGATCAAAGTCATGTGTTTTCTTTATAGTATATATATATATATATATATATATATATATAGTTCTTTAAATCTAACAGCCAATCAGCAGCTCCACAACCACGTTCTCTATCTTTCTGCATTCCTCAGTTATTTCCTCCGTCCATTGAAATTCTTCCGACTCGGTTACTTTCATCTCCATCACCTCTTCCTGTTCTGCCCCTTCAACGTCACAAGGGTCAGCGGCGGTGTGTACGCTGAGTGGGACTGCGGCTGAAGGTGTGTGTGTGTGTGTGTGTGTGTGTGTGTGTGTGTGTGTGTGGAAGAAGCAGGCTATCTATAGCCTGTGTATCCCTGGGGATTTGAGTCTTAAACTCCATATTCATGACACATCACTGTGAGGATTAGAAGGGCATCATCAGATAGAGGGGCTTACGTCAGCGGGCACACACACACACACACACTCACACACACACACGCACACACACACTCAGCAGCAGTCTCACCCTGGAAAGCACAGCATATACACTTTCCAGGAAGTTGTGCACTTATAACAAGCCTTTCCTTCCATACGTGCACATTAACAGAGCAATGGCAGGAATGGGAGGACTGCTCTCTGACCAGCGCTGGCAGCGAGCAGCAGCGGACGTCTCAGTGCCGGCGCTGTTTTCTGAGTCAGATAGCTTTTCAGTGGCTTCGCTCTTTTATCGATCAAGCAGTGAGGTCGCCTCCACAGCAGCTACATCCCCCCCAAGCATTTCTGAATCTCAAACGCATCTGCTGCATTCTAGAATGAGCTCACAATACCTTCCAGGTAGCTTGCACAACACCGCGAGGGCAGCCGGTACGTTACAGCAGAACACCGGCTGCTTTGTGTCGGTACCCGGAACACTTCAGTGGGAGTTTGAACAATGATTGTTTGTCTGTTTAAACGGGGGGGGGGGGGGGTGCAGATTGTCGAGATGAGAACAAACCCAAAGGTGTGAGCTGGAGGTTGGGATGTGTGCAGAGGGTTAGTTCGGGCCAGAACCACGTGGAGGCTGATCTGCAGCAGGAGGTGGAGAGGGAGGGGGTGTTAGTGCAGGCAGGCAGCATGGATCTGTGTTGTGATTGTTTGTTCCTGGCTGTGTGTGTGTGTGTGTGTGTGTGTGTGTGTTCTTATCTCCTCTGGCCCACAGCAGCAGGAGCATCAGAGGAAGCACGGCCTTTCCTTCCTGTGCCTTTCACACTGTCACAACACACATGAGCCATAAAAATCTGTGGCTCCGTCTAACGTATCGAGAGAGAACATAGATGGAGGAGGTGGGGTGTGTGTGGTGTGTGTGGTGGGGTGAGGGGTGTGTGTGGTGTGTGTGTGGGGGGGGGGGTTGTGAGTGCAGAACATATGCGTGTCATTTGTGGCGTACTGCACATACCATTTAATTGACACAATCTGCTTTGTCTGTTTGGCGCAGAGTAGTTTTCTACTGGGGGGGGGGGGGGGTGGCCCAGCAGCAGCAGAGGGTACCGGGACGGCGGAATGTTCGGTACGGGCCGGTGCCCTCCACGGGGGAGCTGAGGAAGGACGCTCCTCTGCCCCGGTACGACGGGCTCTGGCAGGCTGCCATTGCCCCGGTTTCACCCCTGTGCTCTCCGTGCACCGCTCACCAGCACCGCTGGCCTCCCGCCGCCGGCCCAGAGCGGCGCTGCCGCTCACAGCCCGGCTCCCACAGCCCGGCTGGGGAAGCCCACGGGGAAAACGTAGGACGTGAGAAAAGTCATGAGTGAGTCATTGTCCATTTCAGCTGTGAAATACATTTGAATGTATTGTTTTATGGAAATTATCCTCGGCTTGATTATTCGCTGTTTTTGTTTTCCTCCGTCTGCATGAATGACAGCGTCATCATGGAGAGCTGATGGACCAAGACTGAAGCCGCCTTTAATAAATTGCCGAAGTGATAAAACGTGAAGAAGTAAGAGCGGGAAACCTCAACGATGTCAACTTTGAATGCATTTTAAACCGTTGAGGAAGTTTGCTGAAACGTTTTGAAGCAGCCGAACGTTACTCACAGCGTAGCAGAGAGTCCAGCTGCTGTTAATACAGAAGTACAGAAACACCTGATTACACTTATCAAACACAACATCGACTCCTGAGTGAGGCCAAAGTCATCTTTTACACACAAATGTAATCAGTTCTTTCATAGATAATAATAGACAACAGATTCATGCCAAATTGGAACAAATTCACTGAAGGTGCTGCCAAGATATCATGCGATATCGTAAGGTGACAGTGACCTTTGACCTCAAAACGTGAATCAGTTCATCCTTGAGTCCAGGCCGACGTTTGTGCCAAACCTGAAGAAAATCCCTTCAGGCGTTCCCGAGATATCGCGTGAGAACGGACGAGAGAGACGGACGGAGAACCCGGAAACTCCACGCCTCCGTCAAAGGCACGGAAATGAA
>CM051697.1:3025422-3027577 GCA_028022725.1 Lycodopsis pacificus | reverse complement strand
GAACTACATCAGGACGCACGGCGATGCGGCCTGCATGACCTCACAGCTGGACGGCACATAAACAGAGATTAATTGCTGCTGAAAAAGCAACAAAACGTTTTGAATTATAGTCGTCAAGAAAGGATTCTTACAAATTTGACAACTCCATTTTAAACCTGAACTTTGTTTGACGTGCGTGAGCGCGGGTTATAACACGGACAGCTCAGCTGAGCATCAGTGAGAACCCTGAACCCTGAAACCCGCCGGCTTTTCTTTCAACAATCCTCAAAACTACGCCGTTCATCACAGCCAGAAGCTGCACAAAGAATCATCATCATCAACCAAAGCAGAGCTTCAAATGAAACATTCTCGTCTAAATGTCTCGTTCAAAATGTCGCCACAGATAACCCGTCAGCTTTCAACCAGATTCTGTAAAAAAACATTAAATTCTGAGCTCCTCTGCACAACTATGAAGCCATGATTGATTTATCTGAGACCAACAGTCACGCGACAACAATTCTGTGAAACTGTGACTGAACGTCAGGCTGCTGAACACAGAGCCGAGAGGGGAGGCTGGAGGTGGAGGCTTCTTTGATTCATGGCATTACGACGGTGCTGTTCTGCACGATAGACACGTTTGAGTTCTTAGTCTTCCAGTCATCATTGTGCCGTGTCCACAGAGGAGCACGCAGCACAGACTGCTTGGGGTTGAAAGGGTTAACGGAGGAGGACTGGAGACACACAGATGGGTGAGAGGAGGAGGAGAGGAGGAGGAGAGGAGGAAGAGAGGGAGGAGAGGAGCACTGTGAAAGAGAGGAATTACCAACCGACCAACGGGAGAGACATCGTTAGCAGGAGAAACGCTCCCTCCCTCTCATTCCAACCAGAAGCTTTCCTTTGCCGTAAATCAAACAGCGCTGCGAGCAAATAAAAATAAAAAAGGCAGATAAAAATAAAGGGAAAGTGACAATGGAGAGCAGAGGAAGGGAAAGGCAGAATGTGATGGAGTGGGGCAGAGTGGGCACTTTCATGAAGGTGTAGTAGCGACCCTGCAGCTCTGTCTGTGTCTGCACGAGCACGGATGAAGTCCAGCAGTCCAGAAGTCCAGAAGTCCAGCAGTCGCCACTTTAATCCACCGAGAGGCTGAAGTGGACGTGGTGGAGTGGAGGCTTCTCCTGCCGAGATGGAGGAGCTTTTAAGAGCGCAGGAAGCGGCGATGATGCGGACAGGAAATACACACACACACACACACACACACACACACACACACACACACAGACGGTGGGTATGCAAAGTGTGTTTAGAGGAAACCCCTGTGTGGCAATAACAAAGTCATGGGTCAGTGGCACCGATAACGAGGGGTCACACAGGAAGTCTGCGATGAAGAGGCTGGACACCAAACGGCTCCTGAGAGGCTGATGCACACTGACACACACTGCGTCTGCTCAGCAGCTCAACTCAGATTCAATTAACGTTTCATGCAAAGTGGATCCCACTGATCTCGGGTCAGCGGCTGGACACCGGTGAAGAGTTGTATGTACATGGAAGAGGCTCACGCGTGTGTAAAGTTAAGAGGATTGAGATCGTCACATTAGATCTGTATATGTGAAGCAAGAGAAATGTGCCACGAAACACGCAGTTAAACGTGAATAATTTAAAGAAAATTGGAATATCAAATTCAGTTTTAAAATAAACGTCATGTAACATTACGGCGCATTGCTCTTCGTAGGTATTGCCACAAATGCCGGCTGAGGCGAGCCTGAAGCAGTGTAGCATCAAGCTAATAGCCGACGTCTGGCTACGTAGCTTGCGTGCTAATTCTCATGCTACGCTGGTTATGGAACACAATGGGAACAAAGTTATTACTTATGTGGAGACAGCAATGTGCTTTCCTACGCCGTGGCAACAGTGTGTGGATGAAGCATTCAGTTGTTACATGTTTACTTATAAAGCAGCTAGTTAGCTACCTCGCTAACGCCACCATGCTTCAGTGCTACACCGGTGACAGAACACCAGCAGCGCCGGGTCCAACGGTCCCTCTGCCTCAGCCCTACTTCACCGGGGGGGAGAGCAGGCAGGACCTCCGCTAAAGACACAATTTCATACATTTTATCGACGAAACAATTAATGGATTGAATAAAAAGAAGTGACAGATCAATCATCGGGGGAATGATGA
>CM051697.1:2995422-3017922 GCA_028022725.1 Lycodopsis pacificus | reverse complement strand
ATCTCTCAGTATGACATCACTACCGTATGACATCACTGCCGTTACCTGACGGCTGCTCCACAGACAGACTGATGTTCTGCTTGTTGGTCACATGTTGTGATGGACTTACTTGTGAAGGTTTCATTGTGTTTGAGACGACCAGAGTTCTCTCTGATCATGATGTGAGTCTCACGCTGTGCTGAGAGGAGACAGAGAGACAGAGAGACAGAGACACAAAGAGACAGAGACAGAGAGACAAAGACACAGAGAGACAAAGAGACAGAGACAGAGAGACAAAGACACAGAGAGACAAAGACACAGAGACAGACACAGAGACACAGACAGAGAGACAGAGAGACAAAGACACAGAGAGACAAAGACACAGAGACACAGAGACAGAGAGACAAAGAGACAGAGCGACAAATACAGACACAGAGAGACAAAGACAGAGAGACAAAGACACAGAGAGACAGAGAGACAAAGACACAGAGAGACAAAGACACAGAGACAGAGAGACAAAGACACAGAGACACAGAGAGACAAAGACACAGAGAGACAAATAGACAGACACAGAGACAGAGAGACAAAGAGACAGACACAGACACAGAGAGACAAAGACACAGAGACACAGAGACACAGAGAGACAAAGACACAGAGACACAGAGAGACAAAGACACAGAGACACAGAGACAGAGAGACAAAGACACAGAGCGACAAATACAGACACAGAGAGACAAAGAGACAGACACAGACACAGAGAGACAAAGACACAGAGACACAGAGACAGAGAGACAAAGACACAGAGACACAGAGAGACAAAGACACAGAGCAACAAATACAGACACAGAGACAGAGAGACAAAGACACAGAGACACAGAGACAAAGACACAGAGACAAAGAGACAGACACAGAGACAGAGAGACAAAGACACAGAGAGACAAAGACACAGAGACACAGAGAGACAAATAGACAGACACGGAGACAGAGAGACAAAGACACAGAGACACAGAGACAGACACAGAGACACAGATACAGAGAGACAAAGACACAGACACAGAGACAGACACAGAGACACAGATACAGAGAGACAAAGACACAGAGACACAGAGACACAGATACAGAGAGACAAAGACACAGAGACACAGAGACAGACACATAGACACAGATACAGAGAGACAAAGACACAGAGACACAGAGAGACAGAGACAGAGAGACAGAGAGAGGACGTCTCACTGCAGAACTAAGAAAGTACTGACAGCAGAACCGATAACTCCTAATCACCTAATCAATACTCCGGGTTTTGACAAATTTAGAACCGGTCAAATCCACAGTCAAAGATACAGATACAAATACTGATCAACAGTCCCGGGAGTGAAAGTAGCAGGTGGGCTGAACAGACCAAGAAATGAAGAAGAGAAGAAAGGAACATGCATGCGAGCGGTTTACAGGTAGGAACCATGCGGCTGCAGGCAGAGCCTGGACGCCACGGCCGGCGTCCACATCCTGTGTCTCAATAAAGCGTGGCGCGGCCTCGGGGGGGAACGGCAGCTTTAATGGGGAGGCAGTCTGCCACTGGTAAACACATGCTGGAGCTCAGCGAGGAGAGAAAACACACTGCTGGCGAGGAATTAGGCAATTTGTGATAAGCATGACAGCAGCATTGCCTTGAAATCCTTTTTGGCTGCATGTGTGTGTGTAATGTGGAAACCCGCCCCCGTTCAACATTTGTTTAGCTTGACGTTAGTTTACCTCAACTGTCTGTTAGCTTGAGTCTAAATCAAATCCTTTTCCTGCTCATTACAGGGACACTGAAATCACTTCAGCTGCGGCACGAACTCACTGCCTGTTGCATTCAATGAGAGGAAGAAGTTTCCCTGAATCCAGCGTGAAGCCTTCATCACAGAACGATGTTACATCTCACGGGCGCATCGGCACGCAGGCACTGAGCCGTGACACCGGCCGCATGAGGTCAGCGGTCGGCGGGGTGAGGAGGTAGCCGAGGTTAAACGGAACAGCAGAGGATGTGTCATCACTCCGGAGAAAGAAAGAAAAGCATTTGTCATGATGCCGGTGATTCTGTAGTGAAGATCAAGTGTGAACGTAATCACTTCTCCAGATGTCACAGAGCTGTTGTTATGAGAAGTAGAGGAGAAGAGGAGGGAAAGGAAGAGAGGAGAGGAGAGGGAAGGAGAAGGGAAAGGAGAGGAGATGATAAGGGAGGAGAGGAGAAGGGAAAGGAAGAGAGGAGAGGAGAGGGAAGGAGAAGGGAAAGGAGAGGAGATGATAAGGGAGGAGAGGAGAAGGGAAAGGAAGAGAGGAGAGGACAGAAATAGGAGCAGGGAAGATGAGAGGAGGTGAGAGGAGACGATAAAATAAGAGGAGAGAGTAGGAAAGGAGAATAGAGAGGAGGAGAGTAGATCGGAGATAGGAGAGGAGAGGAGAGTGCGTCCTAGTTTGATTGCTCTGGTCTGGCTCACCCTGTACAGGAAAGTGATCGAGTCCTTCTAGACTCCACTAGATGAGCCAGCTCCTTTCCTCATGGGACTGCCAATACGGTGGTGTGGTGAAGGCAGATGTAATGTGGGTCATGAGGGGCAGTGGGAGAGAGGAGGGGGCGAGACTAGGTGTGGAAGGTTGCTTTGGGGGAGGGAAGAGGGGAGGGTGCACGGTTCTCTCCCTAAGAAGTGCTAACTTGGACAGTGGGAGGAATTTTCTGTGGTTTATCCAACGAGAGCTGCTCCATCTGTATAAACTGGAGCCTGCCAAAATGTAGGCTCTCTCTCCCCACACACACACACACACACACACACACACACACACACACACACACACACACACACACACCATGCTGCCAAAACGTTGACTCCCCTCTGTCCAAAGAGGAGCACAGAAACTTAACTCCCTCATTACTCGCTCAGATAGCGAGCAGAAAAAGTTACAAGAAACACACACAAGCTCACACACAAATGCATGTTCTTGGGCGCGCACACACACACACACACACACACACACACACACACACACACACACACACACACACACACACACACACACACACACACACACACACACACACACACACACACACACAGTCCATGGCGACTGCCGGGGCCCTCCTGCTGCAGAGTACTTAAAGAGAATTGTGTTTTCGCCCGTTGTGCTGAGCCGCTCTAATGACAGTGGTGTGGAGACAGAGGTTATGTAAGTGTGAGCTGCGATCGCACTCCACGCCATTTAGACGTGACTCAGCTGGCCCAGCGCCTGCCTGCGTGTGTGTGTGTGTGTGTGTGTGTGTGTGTGTGTGTGTGTGTGTGTGATTGAGAAAGACACTGGACAGAGAGTCTGTAACAGAGAGAGAACAGAAAAAGCTTGAGAAGATACTATACGAGTGTGTGTGTTTGTTTTCGCATGTGCATGTCGGGGGGGGGGGGGGGGGGTACATTGCAGAACTTTTTATTTTGTTTGCTGCACGAGCACATTAAGAGGAACAAACCAACATAACAAACATGTCCCTTCCTGCTTTCTTTAAAACACATTTCTGCATGGTTGCACAGGTTAAATCCACAAGATGAGAGTGAATGTTCAAGTGTGTGTGTGTGTGTGTGTGTGTGTGTGTGTGTGTGTGTGTGTGTGTGCGTGTGACACACAGTGGGCCCCGTCGTTTCCCAGCAGGGCTTGTGGCAGAGGACTGACATCTTTCCACAGGATATGAGAACTGTGTGATCATCCATCTGAGCTCTGAGGACAAACATACACTCCACAGCGCCTCCTTTGTGCCTCGATTTGTATTACTCCCTCTCACACACACACACACACACACACACACACACACACTCGTCTAAGATTGCTCGTGTCTCTTTAAAACTTTGCTCTTCTTTTTTGCCAAGGGGGCAGGGTTGTACTTTGTGAGTCACTGGGCTGTCCCTGGCACAGACAGACACGCGCACACACACACACACACACACACACACACACACACACACACACACACACACACACACACACACACACACACACACACACACACACACACACACACACACACGAAGCTCTCCATGTCTATGAGTGGAGCTGGCCCTCTGCCCAGCCTTAGGGCTGCACGGCCCCAGCGCTGTATCGCTTAACCCTTCAGGAGCTCGTTGCTGCAATTTAACTCCCCAAAAAAGAAGCCTCGGCTCAGCGTGTCTCAGTGTGTCCCAGTGCGTCTCAGCGAGTCTCAGTGTGTCTCAGTGCGTCTCAGTGTGTCTCAGCGTGTCTCAGCGCATCTCAGCGTGTCTCAGTGTGTCTCAGCGCATCTCAGTGTGTCTCAGTGCGTCTCAGCGAGTCTCAGTGTGTCTCAGTGCGTCTCAGCGTGTCTCAGCGAGTCTCAGTGTGTCTCAGCGCATCTCAGTGTGTCTCAGTGCATCTCAGTGCATCTCAGCGTGTCTCAGTGTGTCTCAGTGCATCTCAGTGCATCTCAGTGTGTCTCAGTGCATCTCAGCGCATCTCAGTGTGTCTCAGTGCATCTCAGTGCATCTCAGCGTGTCTCAGTGCGTCTCAGCGCATCTCAGTGTGTCTCAGTGCATCTCAGTGCATCTCAGCGAGTCTCAGTGTGTCTCAGCGCATCTCAGTGTGTCTCAGTGCGTCTCAGCGCATCTCAGTGTGTCTCAGTGCATCTCAGCGCATCTCAGTGTGTCTCAGTGCATCTCAGTGTGTCTCAGTGCATCTCAGTGTGTCTCAGTGCATCTCAGTGTGTCTCAGTGCATCTCAGTGCGTCTCAGTGCGTCTCAGTGCATCTCAGTGTGTCTCAGTGCATCTCAGTGCGTCTCAGTGTGTCTCAGCGTGTCTCAGTGTGTCTCAGTGCGTCTCAGTGTGTCTCAGTGCGTCTCAGTGCGTCTCAGTGCGTCTCAGCGCATCTCAGTGTGTCTCAGTGCATCTCAGCGAGTCTCAGTGTGTCTCAGCGCATCTCAGTGTGTCTCAGTGCGTCTCAGCGCATCTCAGTGTGTCTCAGTGCATCTCAGCGCATCTCAGTGTGTCTCAGCGCATCTCAGTGTGTCTCAGTGCGTCTCAGCGCATCTCAGTGTGTCTCAGTGCATCTCAGCGCATCTCAGTGTGTCTCAGCGCATCTCAGTGTGTCTCAGTGCGTCTCAGCGCATCTCAGTGTGTCTCAGTGCATCTCAGTGTGTCTCAGTGCATCTCAGTGTGTCTCAGTGCGTCTCAGTGCGTCTCAGTGCGTCTCAGTGCGTCTCAGTGCGTCTCAGTGCGTCTCAGTGCGTCTCAGCGCGTCTCAGCGTGTCTCAGTGCGTCTCAGTGCGTCTCAGCGTGTCTCAGTGCGTCTCAGTGCGTCTCAGCGCGTCTCAGCGTGTCTCAGTGCGTCTCAGTGCGTCTCAGTGCGTCTCAGCGTGTCTCAGCGCGTCTCAGTGCGTCTCAGCGTGTCTCAGCGTGTCTCAGTGTGTCTCAGTGCGTCTCAGTGTGTCTCAGCGTGTCTCAGCGCGTCTCAGTGTGTCTCAGTGTGTCTCAGTGTGTCTCAGCTTGACTCTTCGGGTCGAGCCTCTGAAGAGCCTGTTATCCAAAATGTCTACAAGTAAACGCCACAAACAACCATTCCCATGAAAGCCACGGCTGCTATTCAAAGTGTTCCTTTCATGTTCAATATGCTGTTTAACTCTTTATGAGATCTGCTGAACTCAACAAAACGGAAATAGGTTTCTCGATGGACAGGAATACGATCGCTCTTGAACCTGCTGTTGCTTCACATGACTCCTGAAGAGGCCTCGTTCCTCTAACTGTCCAGCGCTGCCCTCCACAGTTCACTCCTGATGCCCGCCGACACCGACGACTCCTGAACCTTGAACTCGCCAACGGCATTCAACCAGGCGGCAACCACCTGTTGAGAAAAGTGAAGCCAAAGCGTCACGCGTTAGAGCTGCATTCTCTCTAGTGGCCACCAGGGGGCGACTCCTCTGGTTGTATAGAAGTCTATAGAAAATGACTCTACTTCTCTCTTGATTTATTCCCTCAGTAAACATTGTAAACATGAGTTTATGTCTCAATCTCTAGTTTCAAGTCTTCTTCAATACAGCATGATGTTCATTTAGTACATGATGGTCCATTCAGAGTCACACAGACCATGAAGCAGGGGATGCTTATGAACTTTATTAAATAAAATGTAAAAATGTCTTGTTCAGAATTCGGTTGTACTCCAGCATTCAGCGTCGAGCCAAGAACCAAGATGGCGACGACCAAAATGCCAAACTCAAGGTTTCAAAGCCGCGGTCCACCAACCAGTGGGGTCGCAGAGACTACGTCCACTTCTTATACATGATCAAAGGTCCCACACTGTAAAAGTGAGATTTGAATGTCTAAGTGATGTAAAAATACTTTGAGAGCAACAAACTCTCAGTCCATTGACAAACCAGCTCATAGTCAGCAACTGTGCCTTTAAACGAGCCGTCAACAACTATACAAGCAAACATTGAGCCGAGTGTCAATACAGGTATACAATACAGGTATATAATACAGGTATACAATACAGGTATATTCAGACAGTCTGATCAAAATAAAGATGTTTTCAAGTACCAGTATGAACCTGGAGATACTTGATCTTCACCACCTCCTCTCGCTGAGAGCTGGTGTGAAGTGTGTTGAGTGCGACGGCTGCAGCGACGGATGGTTTGACCTTATCTGCAGCAGTCGTGGGGTCTGACTGCGAATGACGCTGGACCTCCTCCCTTCCCTGCTCCCTGTAAGATGGATCCCTGAGGTGCTATAGCGGCTCCACTAACCACGTCAGCTATCGCCCTCCCACCTCCACCACAGGGTAACCTCGGGAGGGATCCCTCGAGGGTCCAGACTAATAATAGTGTATGGAAATATGCCTATGGACATGATCGTCCAGCACAGAAGTAAACGGCAGTCAAATGCATGTTAAACACCCGATGCTTGTACATGTGCTGCGCCTCGTATGGGGAGAGTGAAACTCAGAGGTTTGGGCTTTGCAACTAGAACAGTTGGCAGCACTCGAACATACAGTGGCCGAGTCACAGAAACACACACACACACACACACACGTCGTAAGCCCGGTTGCTGAGGAGTGTTCTGTAATTCTAGTGTGTGTTAATGACTCTCCCAGGCACACTGGAGGAGACGTTAAAAACTCCCGGCTGTGATTTACTGTGCAGCGATGCAAGCTGGGACACGACCCAGAGATTCACACTGTGGCAGGGATACGCACACACACACACACACACGCACACACACACACACACACACACACACACACACACACACACACACACACACACACACACACACACACACACACACACACACACACACACACCAAGGTGCAATAACAATGATCCAGGGAGATTGACGCGAGGAGAAACTGCTCAGATTCGTAAATGAATTTCGTGTGAGCGTTGGCTGCATTTTATAAACGGGATAAATAATTCAACCGATTAGGTCTTCATCATGAGTGCATTTGCGTGTTCAGCGTCGTGTTCATGGCCAACTCTGTGGTACTGTATTAGAATTAAACACTGTAAAAGATGTTCCAGATCTCTTCATTCGGGCTGTTGACTGTGGCATTACAGTCACACATCAATCATGGGCCGAGTCACTTAACAGCCACTAAAGTGCAAACAATGTAAACAAGCTCTGGCTCCGAACCCCCCCCCACCCCCCCCACACACACACACATACATCCTCATTCACCCACCGCAGCCTCATCACGCCGCATGCAAACAAAGTCATTTCTAATCCGCCAATTACGGACGAGAGGAAGAGGGAAGAAGAGATCTGCTGGACCATCCATCACGAGCCTGTGGCGGGTCGATTGGACGACTTGCGGTCTTTTCCAGAATGTCTGTTCATGGAGCAGCTCTGGAACCGCTGCGGAACAATAAGAGGGCGGTTTCATGGCGAGACCTTGCATACCTTGTTGGGCTTTGAGAGCCAGACACCTGCCCTGGATCGGCTCTGTAAACCCGGGGGCCCGAGGGCGTAGAGCACGCAGGCATTGCCGGTGTTTACCTTGGATCCGCTGGACGTCTGCAGCCAGGCGGTGAGATTTGTACGATAGGACGCACCGCCATGTGCACCGCTACATGAGTTGGGTAATACCACCTCTGGTCGGGTTAAGAAAAGACTGGTAGAAGACCGATGAGGTTTGTTTTGGAGATTTCCACCACACCCCTCCCTTTGGAGAGGTCCGTTAAGTCCTGTTCCCGGAGTGTACGACTCCGTGGCCTACTTCTGTCCTCCACCAAGAACAACACGCACCTGGACACAACGCCGACCATTTAGACAGCTGCAGGGAGGCTGAGAGGGAGTGAGAGCTGAGGAAAGGGATTGAAGGGTAATGATGTGGCACGCAACGAGAGAAAGAAAATGCGGAGATAGAAGAATCAAAAAACCGAGTGGGAGGAACCCGTGAAGCTCCGGTGGATGAAGGAGACAGCGAGATGTGCCCCTATCCTTTTAAAAGTTAGTTGAATCTCTGGAGGTTTAATTGAATTTGAAATGAGTCGGGAGGCAGAAAAAGTTAGCAGGAGGCTCTGGGAGGCTTTGCGCTAAAAGAAAGATGAAGAGCCGGTGAATGACAGGAGAGGGAAGACAGGAGGAGGAGGAGGAGAAGACTCAAGTAACAGCAGCATGAAGAGGAGTCCTGTGCGAGGAGAGAGAGTCGACCACGCTCAGGTAAATTGATCTCACGGGACGGTGAGTAATGGTGGAGTAACGAGCTACGAGGGAAGGCAGCGGTTGGAGACGCCGAGGGACGAAACCGGAACAAAGCGTGAGGACGAGGTGAAATAACGGAAAAAAAACAAGGAGTCGTACAGGCGGAGAAGAAACAAAGAGCGAAGACGGAGAGAAGTGGACGGAGGCGTCCGCAGAAACAGAGAAAGAGGTTTGTTAGGGTGGGCCGGGGGGCCACGAGGGCTCTCTCTCCCTCTCCAGAGCAAACAGAGGCCAAACAGAGGGGCTGTTGTCCGGGTCAGGGTGGGCCAGGAGGAGGGGGGGGGGGGGGGACAACAACACCGGGATGTGAAATGTGACGGATCTATTTCGGGGGCTGCGAACGCGGCAGAGCCCTTCCCTGCTCTGAACCAGGTGTCAGGGTCAGGGGTCAAGGGCAGGACAGCTGAATCTAAAGCACCTCTGAAGTGGATTCGTCTGACTGGAGGAGGTCCGGTCATTTCATATCTATGTGCCGCCTGCGTTCCAGGTTCCAGAAGACGACTCGAGGCTTCGTGTCTTCTTCTGCTCACGCTAAACGGAAAACGTCACGAGCTGCGAACACGTCAACTCAAACTGTTCTTGCTTTTATTTAAAAGAGAGAAATTAGACAAAAAGCAGTGAATGAAATGCGAGCGTGCACATCGCCACCGGAGGGTGTTCACCGAAGAACAACCGCAACGAATCTGTTTGTCACTCTCAATGAGATCGCGATCTTCGTCATCCTTTCCTCGTTTCTCAATATTTCGGTTGCTCTCCTGCAGAAAAAAAAGGAAAGTACAAACGTACTTCCTCTTCCCTCTCGTCGGGGAAGCGTGCGACTCTCGGAATGATCCGAGTGCTTTGGGACGTTATTACCATGTGTGGGAATGTGTTTCGCTCCTGGTGGTTCACTTCTACTCCTAAGTCATCAGCTTTGATTTCTGATGTTGGCGGTTTGCTTTGCATCGCGCTTCCCTTCCTGACTCCTCCTCCTCCTCCTCCTCCTCCTCCTCCTCCTCCTCCTCCTCCTCCTCCTCCTCCTCCTCCTCCTCCTCCTCCTCCTCCTCCTCCTCCTCCTCCTCCTCCTCATACGTCCCCCACCTTCATGGTCCCCCACCTACACACCACCACCGCCACTTCCATTTCTACCCCGCTCTCGTTTCTCATCTTGGGTCTTTGAAACAAACCTCCAATTGTAAAGCCCCCCCCCCACCCCAACCACCCACCTGCACTCCGGTCCGGGCCGATGAGGCAAGCTGTCAAGCCCTCTGAGGTGAGCCCCCCCCCCCCCAGGCGACAGTTCAACTGGCGTCAGACTTGCACTGGCTGTGCCACCGAGCCTCGGCAGTAGCAGGAACTAGGATGCTAATGGATCGAATCAGATGAGCGCCGAGATGAGAGGAGGGATGAGGGAGGGAGGAGGCGGCGGCGGTGTGGGGGGGGGGGGGGGGTGCACCTGATCGGCTGTCATTCAGACGGAGGCCTTGTGTGCGTGTGGTTGTGTTTGTTGTGCGTGTGAAGAACTGGCCGCCCAGGACTACGCCCCCCAGTCACTGACATGCTTTCCCTCCGCGGTGCCTTGAAGTTTGATGATGAAGATGAAGGAAGGGTGTGAAGAGAGGGAGGGGGGAGGGGGGGGGGTGAAGGGATGGATGGATGAGGGAGGCTATGTACAGTGCACTGCTCTGTTCCTTTATTCTTCCATCTCAACAAGCTTTTTCTCTCCACCCGTCGTCTCTCTACCCGGCGTAACTCCACCGTCTCTCTCTTTGACGATCTGTCTGCCCCGGAGCCGAACATCACAACTTAACGGCATTTCCTTTTCTTACCACGAATAATGCTGAGTTCAAGATTATTTTGTTTTGAACTTCACTCCTGCGCTTGCTTCTTCTCTCCTCCGGGGCAAACCCCCCCCCCCCGCCTTCATGAGGGGAGACGAGATGCCTTGGCGCCATCACTTACGGGCAGTCAAACAGCCTCCCTGCGTGGAGCTTGTGATTGAAACAGAGGAAAGCCGAAAGTCTTCAGTTCCCCCTCTCTCTTTTTTTCTTCCCGATCTCTAAACGTCTGATTCCGTTCGCCTCCGCACGACTACAGACACCAGAGTAAAAGCCTGCACGTGCACGTGTGTCACGCCAAGAAGGAATAAGGCATCCTGACAGCAGAGACGGATGGATACGTGATCACCGGCTCGCTGCGACACCGAACCAGGAAGTGCTTGTCAAGTCGCGTTACGACTCCCAGCTCGTGAACTCATCGTGGATCTCTCTCCGCCGTCGCCCACAATCAGGCAGCAGGAAAAGTTTCAGCTTTCAGCACAAAAACGACCTGAAACAGTGAAACTGCCATTTTTACCGCCAAACATTGAGTTGAATGCCTTCAAACACAAACAGCTTGACATGCCTCCCCCCCCCCCCCCACCCCCACCCGACTTACCCCCACACTCACCCCGTCCCTGGCAGATGGCTTTAATTAATATAGACACGATAACGAGATTCCCCGCGATTAATACACACAGCAGTTATGGATTTAAGTGCTCGGGATTCCAGATAATATGATTAACAGCAGTTGAAGTGGGGGCATCTGGCAGATGATTTGAAATGGAGGAGGGCTGGAAAAGATTGCAAAATAAGTGTGTGGGAACAGTGCATGCACATGTTGGTGTGTGTTTTGTTTGTGCGCCTGTCTGTCGGAGACACGGAGAGCGCAAGAACGCTGGCGGCCGAAGTCCATGCGATCTTCACCGGGAGGTTTCTTTGTTGTTGTGTAGCCAGCCGTCCTTTGTGCCGTAACATACAGTCGACAACGTGTTGGGGAACACAGAGTTGTTCTGATACCAGATACTAAGTAAGTAAGTAAGTTTAGGTACCGATCTGATATATTACTTTATCGTATCATTTATGCTAAACGGGGACAACAACAACAACAATCTCTCATCAAACAGAGATGAGAAAGAAGCCAGATGGCTCATTTGTAAACGACTGACATCATCAGCTCCTGAGAAGATTTATACTGGAAAATCTGTCAAACTACAAAATAAAATAAAGTTCTTGGGCATTCACTCTCTATGTATCAGTTCAAGTTTACAGAGAGGGTTTAGCTCATAGACTGTTAAAAGGGAAGTGGAAGTAGTCACCGTAAAGTCCGCCGTTGGTTTGTGGACGGACGCTTTGAAGCCACAAGTTTGGCATTTTGGCCGTCGCCATCTTTTGTTTTTCGGGCCGTCGCCATCTTGTTTTCTTTGCAACCAGATGTGACCAAAATGCTACCAAGATGTTACAATGAACTTTCATGAAGTGAAAACACACTGTGATAGGCTTAAAGGACAACTCCAACAAAACACAGACAACTCCCAACGTCTCAGGTAGAGAGACCTGTCAATCAGCGCGTAGCCCCGCCCTAAAGCATCCCTTGCTTTATGGTCTGTGTGACTCTAAATGGACCATCATGTACTAAATGAACATCATGCTGTATTGAAGAAGACTTGAAACTAGAGATTGAGACATAAACTCATGTTTACAATGTTTACTGAGGTAATAAATCAAGAGAGAAGTAGAGTCATTTTCTCATAGACTTCTATACAACCGGACTTTAGACATTAGAGAGAACGCAGGTGTAAGACAGGTTTTTAACACGGATTCATACTTGGTGTCGGCCAATATGCAAGTTCAGGTATCAGAATCAGTATCGGTCAGGAACTTAAGGAGAGCTGCATGGTACAACCACAAGTGCACATCTGTGCTTGTTTAGTCATCACTGTGCAAGACTTCTACCCTGTTATATTCATCCGGGAACTTACAGCAAAACCAATTTGCTTGGTTTATTAATATCATTTGTACAGAAGTATTACTTTGCATGACTTTTCTTCAAAAAACACACATATCAGGGACCAAACATGAGTTAATCATCTGCATAGAAAATGCAAAACGGCCTCGCAGCTGCTCCTGGAATCTTGTAGTTGAGGACCAATAGTAAAGTGCATCTGCCACAACCGCTTGGTCCCGTTTCTACAGTCACCACCTCAACCGATGCATTTGACTCTCAGCTATTGGCCAATTCCCAGGAACACAACTCAAAATACAAAGAAGAAAAGTACAAGTTATTGTGGATGAAGAGAGTTTGGGGAAGTTGAGAAACTATTCTGATGGTTCCTCTTTGGAGAAAGTCCCTTTTTCTTCTCAACGTATGGGTCACTTTTTGTTTATCTATATTCAGCTGCTGAATCCCTGCAGTATGAGAGTGAACTGATTATTTTTACAGTGTTGCCTGAATGAAGACGCTAAGCTGGACAAACCGACGCCATATGGTGCACAGTGAAGTCCTTCTGGCTCTTGTTTACGCCGGTGGCTTCGTGGCCGATATGTGCGTTCGCATCGCGAGGGAAGCCTCGCTCACACAAACACAACAGAGTGTAGCTGCTCTCGGGGGGTTAAAGCGGTGAAGGGGTTATCATGTCAATCTCTGGCTTGTTCCAACTGTGTGGAGCGTGTCTCCACACATCAGTCACACTCCAGAGGAGATGTCCAGCCGGCACACATGCACTCTGAGGCAAAATAAGATGCACCTGCAGAGAAACCCAACAGGACGCCATCGGGAGGATTGTGTTTGGAAGAGTTGGATCTGTTCTTATTGTTTGTAACTATTTTATTACAAAACGTCCAAAGATAATAATAATAATGAGGTTTCTGACTTTGCCCTTCTGTGCAGCGGAAATAAGAAGTGAACAACTCGCTCCCTCGCCCCGTCTCGTCTCCTCCTCTGTGATGTCCTAAATCTCCTGGAATAATCTCCGATCAGCCTCCAGAGAATGTGCCAGCGTTTCAGCGGTGGGTTTGACAGTTGCGGGTGAAGAGAGAGCGACGGTAACGGTCAGAGAGGCAGCACAGAAGTAGAGGATGAAGAAAACCGCTGCAAATGAAAAACGTGAGCGCCGTGCGGACTTTGCAAAATGTAATTCTGTTGGCTGAAGTGAAATCATCCTCGAGCTGCGACTATCGGACGATTTGTTGATCGTTCAACCGCCACAAATGCGCAACAAGCGTGCAAGATGCAGTCACAAAACTTCACAGGCGTGAGAGACAACCAGAGGAGTCGCCCCCTGATGGACATGAGAGAGAATGCAGGTTTTAAGACATGAAGCATCGACTTCACTCGTCGGAACCGGAGGTTGCCGTCTGGCTTCGTTGCAGGAAGGCCAACAACCTTGCAGTCCGGAAATATATTTGCCACTTAGTTGCGAGTCAACATGACGGGTTTGTTCCCCTCCCTCGCTTTCCTCTCCCCAGCTCCTCTGTTGCCGTCCAGCAGACTCGGTCGAGAGAGTGAGGGAGAGTCGTTTGACAAAGAAAGGGTAGAAGTTGGCACCGAAAGTGAATCAAGGGAGCAAAAGCAAACAGAGGAAGGAAGGAGTGGGGAAAGGGGGGGGTGGAGAAAGTGGAGGAGGGAAGTTAGCGGGGGAGGGAAATGGAATGGGAGAAGGGCTGAGGGCGGGGGGGGGGGGGGAGGCAGGACGGACTCCAATGAAAACAGAGTGTCAGATGTAACACGTTTGTGCGGAGCGGGGGACTCGTTATATTGACCCACTTCCACTTCTTGACCACGAGCGACTGGATGCGAATCCAACAAAAGGTAGAAGGATGACGAGCCGTCGCTGAAATATCACTTTTCTAAGAACTGGAGACGCTGACTGTTCAACACACTACTGACCTGTGTCATGCATGTCCCTGCACGCACACACACACACACACACACACACACACACACACACGCACACACACACACACACACACACACACACACACACATACAGGGTCACGTTAGTTTGCAGCCGCTCGGACAGAACTGCACGACGACCCGTCTCTGCTTCCTGTTTTTCTGGAAATGAAACTATGTCAAAGGCAATAACGCCGGCCGTACGAAACACTGGCAGTTAGAAACTGATCCCCATAAGCTCGCAACAAATCCAAAATCCACGTGCACACATAAAGGCGAGCGCACACACACACACACACACTCTGTTTTTGTTTGTTTAAACCGGGGCAGGAGACTACAGGGGTTCTTCTCATCGGTGGAGATTTGATCACTGGCCGTGAGCACAAACAGAACAAACAGTGATTCTGTGTATGAATGCTGCTCCCGTTGGCCGATTGGACGAATACATCAGTTGGCAAATAGCTGAGCACGTCGCCGGGTTGGTGTTTTATTTTGCCAATTTTTTTGGGGCCGATGTTTGACGATTTTATTTCTGCTTATTTAACGGTCTGGCCAGCGCGCAGAGGGAGGATTTGAGAATATTTGCTGATCATCTTTGGGGTTGGGGTGCTGCTGGTTGGATAGATTATGACGGTGGAAGACGTCACCTTGCACTCTGGGATGTGACGGACATTTTTTAAACCGACTGATCTCGACAGTATTAACGGACAAATACTCATTGTAATGCACAGACAGATGACATATTACACTTGAGGTGCCGGTTCATCCTGGGCGGCCCTTTTCTGCACGGCTGGAGGTCGTAAGGGGTAGTGAGGTGTGTGTGTGTGTGTGTGTGTGTGTGTGTGTGTGTAAGAGAGAGAGAGAGAGAGAGAGAGAGGGGGTTTTTAAGCTGTTGCTGACCTCAAACCCGAAACATTACTCACTACTCAGCAGAAGAAGATGCGTTGCCATGGACGTCTGTTTGTTTTTACACACTCTTACTATTTGCTCCACACACACACACACACACACACACACACACACACACACACACACACACACACACACACACACACACTTAGATGCAGAGTCAGAGGTGTTCTTGTAAGACGTCCAGCTAACGTACACAGAACCCGACGGTTCGATAATTAGAACATCTTCTGCCTGTTGCTGCTGTTCGTCTCTTTATGTGCTGCCGTACTGTACAAATGTAAAGTGAGATGTTCCACTGATGTTCCCCCATCAGCCCTCACAGGAACATCGCCGGCCCACCATTCAATCCTAAGACCCCCGTGGGGCTCGCTGTGCTCGGGCCCCCAGTAGCCCTGCGCTCATTGCCCGCTCCGCGCGGCCCTCGGCCCCTGTAGGCGGTGAGGGATGGTACAGCAGACGGGGTCTGAGTGGGGAGAGCAGCAGCAATAGAGAGGGGCACTTCTTCAGGAAAAGCATTAAAGAGGCAGGTATTGATTTGGGATTTTAAATGTTTTTCGCAGTGATATATCCAATTAGCCTCTGAACCCTCTATGGGTGCAGAGCGGGCTCCCCCGAGGCTCAACAGAGCGCTCCTATAACACTTCTTTTCTTCCTCCGGCTCCATCAAATGATAAGAAAACAGGTAATACCTGTTAGAGTCCAGACTCATAAGGCCGAGGCGCTGGAGGGCTTCATGTGAACGGATTAAATCTACACTCATATTCATTCACGGGGGTTCTGCTGCAGAACCAAACCTTTCTACACTCAGCCTCCTTTTCTTTGGACTCGCATCTGTTTGTACCGTGCGCTCGTCTCTGCTGTGGGCGACATGGTGACTTGTTCGGGCGGTGCGGACAGCTCCTGGATATTGGTGAGCTTTAATTCTCTCTACACATCCATGTCTCCCTCCCTCCCTCCCCCTCCTCCTCCTCCTCCCCCCGCTCAATCGATGGTAAGTTATTTAGCAGATAAAAGAGTTGGATCAATCCAGCAGCACATATCAGAGTGCCAGCAACTTGTGTATATTATCTGCCGTGTGTGTGATACAGAGAGTGAGGTTGTGTGTGTGTGTGTGTGTGTGTGTGTGTGTGTGTGTGTGTGTGTCGATGGCCTAAGCATATGTGTCTGTACATGTGTGTGTGCTTACACTCTAAGAAATAAAGGTGCTAACAGGAACCGTAGGGTTTTCCTGCTTGTCCTCAGGAGAATCCCTTCTTTGGTTCCTGCTGGAACCTTTTATAAAAGGTTCCAGCATCCCTTCAGAGGGTTCTACCCGGTATAAACGGTACCTCGAATCATCTGTGAGAGGTTCCACCAAGAACCCTTCTTCGGTGTCGTGGTTCCAAACTTTTTGGGAGGATCTATCCAGAATCTCTGAACCTTTTAAGGGTGCTAACAAGAACCCCTCCAGGGCTACAAAGAATTATGTTTTCAATTCTGACGGTTTCATCTATAACCTACCCAAGGGGTTCTACGAGAAGCCTTTTATATTCCAAGGGTTTCCTCTAGAGCAAGAGTGGGGAGCACAAATAGACGCCAAAGTGGGACAGAAAGATGGACTGATCCCGAGGAGAGGAGCGAGGGGACGAGATGGTAATTAAAATGTCTGACGGAGGGAAGAAACAGTTGTTTTGTGCCGGAGCAGAGATCGCTTTGAGTTCTGTGAACAGTGACGGACCTCCAGCTAGAGGAGCAGCTGAGCACCAACAGGGTAAAGGAGAGGAGACACCGCTGAACAGGTCAAAGGGGAACAGACCTGCACAGCATCACCACACACACGGATACAACAAACGAAAAGCTCTGCTATAGATTATTTATATACCGTTATATATAGGTTATGTATTTCTGATGGTGAGCTTGTTTTCCAAAGCATTCATGATAAATGAGACTCGTTTCAAAGTAGCTGCGCGTTTCTATGCGTGTCCTAATTGCCTCAAACAAAGGCGAAAATTGTAATACATCAAACACAAACACACACACACACACACACACACACACACACACACACACTCACACTCACACTCACACTCACACGTACGTTATGCATGCATAAAAACACAAGCACACTCACGACCGCAGCGCACAGACACACTCTTGAGATCATGTGAGTCATTGCGTTGCCCAGCAGGGCCCGGGGAGCTGGGGATTTCCAACACTGGGAGAAAAAGAAACATCTGCCCAGCTCCCATACAGATCTATGTGGAGCAACATACAGCTGCTGTGCACGCAGCACAACCTGCAGGTATATAGGACAGGTAGAGAACAGAACCTTTCATAACATGTGTGCGTGAGAGGGGACGAGACGGAGGAAGACGGGGCGAATGTCAGACGTCATTAAAGTAGTCAAAGGGCACGAAACACTAAATCACCTCAACAGCTGAGACACACACACACACACACACACACACACACACAGCCTTGTGCTTACCCATACACACAGTGGAGATGGCCACGCTTGGCCTGTTTTCACCTAAAATAAAGTTCACAAATCAATAAACAGCATCACAGCTTAGCACCAAACAGCGGCTCGGCCCGCTCTTCCTGTTTCACTGCTCGGGTTTCAAACACGCGAGCTGCTTCTTCCTTCCTGTGAAGTGGCGGGCAGAGCTTTCTTTGTGTCTCACCTGTCTGTCAGGTGTGTCTGTCCTCCAGGGAGACGCGCTGGATGACTATCAGGTCAATGGAACACCATATATGGTCATTGTGACTCAAACTCCACAGAAGGCTCGGAGGGAAAATCCCAAAGAGCCAAAACATTTGAAGAGCCGGGGCGGGGTCGATTCATTTTGTCAAGATGTTGTTTTCGTCATGAATACTTATATATATATATCAGTATGTGTAATAACGCATATTACACATACTGACACATTACGCAGCAAACAGCTCGTTTCTTTCAGGAACCATGACACTTGTTCTACGCTTTCACAGCGCGAATGAAGGCATCGACCAATTTTTCGTGTTTATACATCTCGCCCCTGATGTGTAAAGGCGAATAAACGACGCAAAAATGCAAAATACTCACCTGCGACTATGATATATCTCGGGCTTTTATTGTGAAAGCTAAGGGTTATTATATTGTATAGTGCAACCTTCTGCAAAACTTAGAGGCATGGCTTAAAGTAACATCACAGGAGTCAGCAGGACAACATCAAGTGTGTCTTTCATCCAGTCATCACATCAACAAGTTGGACACCAAAACAGAGTCTCATGCAACTCATTTTCTACAGTTGCCTCAGTCCTTACCGCCCGTCTTACACCTGCACAACTCCTCCTCCATGTGCACCTGTCTGTCTTCAGAGTCCATCTGTCCACCTGTGGGAGTCGGCAGAGCCACGACGGCTGGGCATCGATTCCTGTGTCTGCGGCGGGCAGAGAGATGTGCATTGTGGGAAGGACACGGACCGATATTCATCCCAGACGATTTCCTAAAATGGCTAATTGTACAGACCAATTAGCGGGCTAATTAGACAATCACCTAAGCAGACTGGTGGGAAATCGATACAGGGGAAGAGATGGCAGCAGAGATTAGGATTCACTTTTTTTATCAGCTCACCTGCTCTGAAGGTGACGCACGCACGCACGCACACACACACACACACACACACACACACTGGAATCTATACAACATTTTTTCAAGTGTCCACAACATATTGAACTATTTACATTTTTACAACCTCTCCTTCCAGCCTCTCCTCCTCTCCTCTCTCCTCTCCTCTCTCTCCTCTCCTCTCCCCTCTCTCCTCTCCTCTCTCTCCTCCCTCTCCCCCTCTCCCCTCTCCTCTCCCCTCTCTCCTCTCCTCTCCTCTCCTCTCCTCTCTCCCCTCTCCTCTCCCCTCTCTCCTCTCCTCTCCTCTCTCTCCTCTCCCCTCTCCCCTCTCCTCTCTCCCCTCTCCCCTCTCCTCTCTCCCCTCTCGCCTCTCTCCCCTCTCCTCTCCTCCCCTCTCCTCTCCTCTCTCTCCCCTCTGTGTTCACATCCTGTAGTTCAGTCAGTGTCTCCTCCTTGTTGTCACATGTTGGTCTCAGATGAATCCATCATGACTTCATAGTTTCACTGAGGAGCTCACACTTTAATGTTTTTACAGAATCTGTTTAAAGGGAACGCTTTATTCTGTGTAAAATGTGAAGGCGACATGGAGACTGAAATGTTTTTGATGAAATATCCCGACAACGAGCTTCATTTCGGTTGCTTTTTTCTATCACAAGCCATCGTCGCACATGATGTGTTCAAGAACCGTCGTAGAGTTGAGAACCGGATGTTTTTTACAGCTTGTGTCGTCATTAAACGGTTTACTTTTGGTTGTTGAAAGAAAACATGCTGTTCAATTACGCCGGCGGGTTTTGCGGTTCAGAGGCTTCGCCGCTCCGCTTGTAACGCGGCACATTTGGCTCGACAACAAGTTCCTCCTTATTGTGAAGAGGTGTTGAATTCAAATTTGAGCATTTCCTCTGGGCATATGTGTGTGTGTGTGAGTGTGTGTGTGTGTGTGTGTGAGTGTGAGAGTGTGTGTGTGTGTGTGTGTGACAACAGACCTGCAGGAAAGAGTCAGAGCTGCTGTTCCCACAGGAGTTCCAGAGAAAGATCAGATCTTATCTGATCACCGTGTCAACACGGTAGACCTCCTCTCCTCCTCCTCCTCTCACGACGGCAGAATCGCACAAAGGATTCATCTTCGGTTATGTCCCGGTCTCTCTCTCACACACACACACACACACACACACACACACACACACACACACACACACACACACACACACACACACACACACACACACACACACACACACACACACACACACACAGCTCCTCTTTTACGTGCGCACAACATTGGCATCCAGTCAAAGTGGCGCTAAATCGTATTAAAATAGTGCAGTGCTCGTCGCAAAATTTACATGCGAATTAGGGAGAGTAGAATAATTACTCCGGGGCCAGTGCCGCTAATTGAATAAGGGTGCTCCTCTCTCTTCTTTCATTCTGTGTACACGGGGCTTTGTGCTCCTCTTCAATGTCACGGTGCCACCGCTTTGCCCTGTTCAAGGGCCCACAACAGAAAGCGGGTGATTTGCACATACGCGCGTGTGCATTTTCTGGGTATTTGTTTTTGCCGAGCTCGTCTCAGTGCTGTGTGAATACGACGGCGTATCGTGAGATCAACCCGTGTGTGTATTTGTGTTCCCGAGCCTTGTGGGTAAAATCTCTGCGCATTGAGATGCAGATGTGCCGTTCGGTGGGTTTCTGTCAGTCTCCTCAGGGTCCTCAGACAAATCACAAGCAGAAAGGAAGACATGACCGGAGCAGGCAGACGGCCCGAGGCTGCGTTTGAAGTGGGCCTCGGAGAGAACGCCTTCCCTTTGAGGTGTGTGTGCGAGAGTAACTGTCACACTGACACACACACACACACACAGAGACGTTTCCCAATTGGAGCATTTGCATGGCAAAGCGTCCGCTGGCTGATTCCCAGGTCTGATTCATTCTTTAACGGCACAGCGAGCGGCTAATGCACGAGCACATCCCTGAAAATACACAAGCAGAGGCCCACGCTCTGTGGGAAAAACTCACATGAATCTTATTTCCTTCTGTGTGTGTGTGTAGGTGTGTGTAGGTGTGTGTGTGTGTGTGTGTGTGTGTGTGTGTGTAGGTGTGTGTGTGTGTGTAGGTGTGTGTGTGTAGGTGTGTGTGTGTGTGTGTGTGTGTAGGTGTGTGTGTGTAGGTGTGTGTGTGTGTGTAGGTGTGTGTGTGTAGGTGTGTGTGTGTGTGTGTGTAGGTGTGTGTGTGTAGGTGTGTGTGTGTAGGTGTGTGTGTGTGTGGTGTGTGTGTAGGTGTGTGTGTGTAGGTGTGTGTGTGTGTGTGTGTGTGTGTGTAGGTGTGTGTGTGTAGGTGTGTGTGTGTGTGTAGGTGTGTGTAGGTGTGTGTGTGTGTGTAGGTGTGTGTGTGTGTGTAGGTGTGTGTGTGTGTGTGTAGGTGTGTGTGTGTAGGTGTGTGTAGGTGTGTGGTGTAGGTGTGTGTGTGTAGGTGTAGGTGTGTGTGTGTAGGTGTGTGTGTGTGTGTGTGTGTAGGTGTGTGTGTGTAGGTGTGTGTGTGTGTGTGTAGGTGTGTGTGTGTAGGTGTGTGGTGTGTAGTGTAGGTGTGGTGTGTGTGTAGGTGTGTGTGTGTGTGTGTGTGTGTGTGTGTGTGTGTGTGTGTAGGTGTGTGTGTGTAGGTGTGTGTGTGAAGGGGAGAGGCTGGCTGCTCTCAGGAATATCAACCTGTGGCTGTCAGCCTTATCAGATCGAACCCACTCGGGGAGAACTAACGCACTCTCACTCTCTCACACACACCACACACACACACACAAACACCGTCATAACACTAAAACACACACATGTGCATATTCATATACAAACACTTTCACTTTGAATTGTTTTTTTATGTAAATAACCATTTAGATGACAAATGAAGTGAAAGGGATAACTTGATGAGAATAAAGAACACGTGAGAGCGTGCGTGCGTGCGTGTGTGTGTGCGTGTGTGTATGTACGTGTGTATGTGTGTGTGCGTGTGTGTGTGTGAGAGTGTGTGTGTGTGCGTGTGTGTGTGTGCGTGCGTGCGTGCGCCGTGCGTGCGTGCGTGTGTGTGCGTTGTGTTGTCTGTGTGTGTGTGCGTCTGCGTGTGTGTGTGCGTGTGTGTGTGTGTGTGTCTTCCCTGGTGGTGATATTATGAGTGAAAATACCTGCTGACGCACAACAGCCAGACTCAGAGGTCAAACGCTTCAGAGCTGCTTTTCATTGATTCACAGCCTCAGGTAGAGAGCACACGTTGAGTCCGTGTGTGTGTGTGCGTGTGTGTGTGTGTTGAGTGTGCATCCTACTGTGTCTGTGTGTGTTCACATGTCTGTCTGCACCCGGTGCTATTGCCCCCAAACAGAGCTCCGGGCCTGCCTGAGTTTCCTGGCTGGGGGCACAGTCACTGTGGTTCAGTGTTAACAGGAGCGGAAAAAAGAAAGAACAAAAGATTGGCCGGGGGGGGGGGGTGGGGGGGGGGGTCCTCCAGGGGGGACGAGGGAGTGTGAGAAAGCGCATCATCATCATCGTCATCGTCATCGTCATCATCATCATAGGGGAAGATGTGTCAGCAATGTGCTTTACAGTCAACAGGACTCCCCTATCTCAGTAAATCCTCTC
>CM051697.1:2956924-2995222 GCA_028022725.1 Lycodopsis pacificus | reverse complement strand
CAGGTCGGTAGATTCCTGCTTGGTTCAAGTACACAAGCCTTCATTATCGTGTGTAAGTGATTACAAACAACACTTGGCTTTGTTATATCTCAGTATGTTACTCAGAGGGGTTAGAGGCAGTGACATTGCAGACACATAATGTAATAAATAAGCTGATGTGGCGGGATGATTGGCCAGTCTGCGCTTGGGGGGCGGGGCTTAGCAAAGGGTCGCCTACCGGGCACACACTTCTGTGCCCACTCAGGTAAACGCACTTCGTTTGTTCCACACTGCAGCGGTTCAACTGCATTTCATTCTGGAAATGAAAGAAAACATTTCCCCTCTAGTTTCATGTTGCCCTCATATAAACATTTATCTCCATTTATACACGAGAAGCCGTCAGAAAATGTACAAGATGTTTCCCTGAACACATCACAGACGGCTCCAGTAAGTCTGCTGCACCACGAGAGTCTCTGTTCCACCTGCGATGACTCCGACATGAAACCTCTGCCTCCTGCTCCCTCTGTGTCTCTAATTAATGTCGTCACAATCCCAACCTCGCTGTGCCCGTCCAGTGGAACACAATACCCTGATGCTGGAAGGTAGAGAACACACACACACACACACACACACAGGTCCCCTCCTGTGCACATCCTCTATGCTTGGAGGGTGAAGATATGCAAAGCGCCACTATCATCAAAACAGAAACTGCAGGGGAATGTAGGGCAATTGAGTGAATTAAAATGCATCCCTGGAGACATTCCTTTCTTTCTCTCCTCCGTGCTCCCTTCCTCTCGTTCCACCGCTTCCTGCTGGAGAGAGAAGGCTTCTCTCTGCAAGCTGGTTCAAAAATCACACGTCCTCGTTTCTGGACCAGACGCTGGTCCAAGTCACAGTGACGTGGACGCGCAGCCGAGACGCATCCTTTAGCATTTGAAGAACAGAAAACAGCAAACGGGTGAAATGTTTCAGTCGGAGAGCAGGCGCTGACGCACACTCTGGCAGCATACCGACGCTCGCACGATGTGGAAACCGTAGTTTGAATAAAACGGTTTCAGGGCCAAGAGTTCAGTCCGACCACAGTTCAGCCAAATCCGTGTGGAAGAACTGAGAGCGTTAGCTGACAAACAAACTAATAAATAATGATTGAATTGAATTTGTGTGGGGGCGAAGGGAAGGGACAGTAAGAGGTGACGCTGGTCAATAAATCAATGAGGTCACACAAGCAGGCGGTCTGAGTGCAGCCATGGAGAGCTGCTCTTCATCTGATCGGCGAGATGATAAACCGGGATGAAAGGAAACCGAAGTGTACGCTGACCCACTGAACCCGCTACAGCGTCCGAAACACGCCTCAGCGTGTTACAGTGTGGCGATAGGACTCCCTCAGACCCTGGAGATGTTGTGAAGTGCATCGCTACAGCTCATGTTTTCTTTTCGTTGGAGAGATAACGGCTCCTTGATTCGTCTTCACTTTGGGAGAAAAGATACTGCGTCATCTTTGTGGGAAACCAGGGGGGTCCGCTTATCACGTCTCCTGCATGTAAGTCTGTTTTTACCTCAGACAGACACACACACACACACACACACACACACACACTGCGTGTAACTACCTCGGTACAACGCTGCTACAAAACACGGCAGACAGTGTTTGCATCAGCGTGTGTGTGTTTAGAGTTTTGTAATTAGCAGAATACATTTAAATACATTTGGGCTGAAACAGTCCTGGGAGAGTTCCTGTGTGCCGTGTCTGCCTCTCTCCCGTTATTCTCCCCCTGCTTGTGTCTCTCGCCGCCTCCAGTCCTCCCTTTTCTTCTTCTTTCAGATTTACCAATCAAAGCCTTCATGCGCTTGCTGTTTTGTTCTCTGCTCTTTTATGCGGCACCTCGCCGGAGACGTCCCGATCAATGCACCTATTGACCCCCGCAGCGTGGTCGGCATGATGGTAGACCGGGTCTGGGCCGGATCTCAGACCACCACCACCACAGGACAGGAACTTCCCCCGAAGACGACATAAAACGATTTCCGAACTCTTTCTTTCGTCGCTCAGTGAGATCTGAAACCTCGTGTTCTGTTGTTGCATGAACTGTGATGTCCATCTTCACATCTTGCTTTGAAACGCCAGTCAATAACCACACAAACTCATTTACATATCGCTGGACACGCTCGCCTCGCGAGGACTTCCGTCCGACCTCCCCGCCGAGCCGCTTCCTGCTCATCAAACCGGTCTTAATTATTCAGCAGGCAGCCTGGTGTCTTTCATCTCGCCGTTAATTGCTGCGCTCGACTTCTCACCGGGACCGCTGCGTCCAATGAGAGCGTCCGCTCGCACCGCGCCGCACCGCCGGAAGATGCAGGACGTGGAGCAGGTGTGTGCGTGTGTGTGTGTGTGTGTGTGTGTGTGTGTGTGTGTGTGTGTGTGTGTGTGTGTGTGTGTGTGTGTGTGTGAATATGAGCGAGAGCGAGAGAGAGAGAGAGAGAGAGAGAGACATAGAAAGGTTCAATTGAAAAATGCGAGCGATTAAACATCACTGCTTCAATGTTTAGAGCTATAATCAGAGCTACAGAGCAGTGCAGTCATACAGTCGCTGGATTTGGGTATTTTGTGGGTCAAAAGTAGTGAGAATTCATTCTTATTCACCACTCCAGACATAATAAACAACACTCTTAGAAATGCAGGCTGTTGTTAGTTGTTACGGCGACTAAAAATGTCGGTGGGGGCTGTGGAAATGTTGTCGCTGCTCGCCGGGAAAAGAGTGGACGCAGCTCTGGAGGCGGATGGCTAGCTAGTTAGCTCGTTTGCTAGTTAGCTCGTTATTTACTTAGCTTGTCCTTCTTCAGAGTAGCGTGTTTAATGCTACAGTATAACCACTGTAGCATTAAAGCATGGTGGAAATAGCAAGCTAGTTAACTAGCAAACTGTCCGCTAGCTTGCTAACTCCACCATGCTTCAATGCTACACTGGTTACAGACACATGAGCCAAACAAAGTTGCCACTTAACATTTCTACTCCACTGCTCGTTTTAGTCTCGGCCTAAAAATAAACCCAGTATCAGTTTGGCTACATTTGATGTTTTAGTCATGCACCGATACAGACATCGGATATTGGGCTGACACCGACTCATCGGTTATTGGTGACAATGGTGCCGATCCATTCAATCCAATCCAATTGATTCCTGTTTAGGTTTTGACCGATTTTAAGTTTTGTTCATTTGTTGTTTTTACCACTTACTACTTTAATACGAAATAACAATTCAGGACATTTATATCTATGTGCATATTTGTTAAATTGTGTTTCTCAAAGTTAGGAAAGCAATGTTTAAGTCAAGCCTGATGTTGATCGCAGGCTCTTCCACTCAGGAAGCTGCTTAATCTAGAGTGAAGAAGTCACATCTGTTCATTATATGCACAGATACTTTTGTCAGTTTCTATTCAACCTAAAAACCCACAAAATAAAAAGCTTTACATCTTCAAAATTACTTTTGAAGATGTATTTCGAGGAGTCCTGACAGCTACTATCTGTCATATCTGGATAAAAGATTCAACAAACAACCGGAGAAGGGGGTAAAAGTCAGTTAACTTTCGGGAAGAAAAAAACTAAATAAAAACACGGCTGGTATTGTAGTTAGCAGATAAATTGCAGTTAGCCAGACACTCAGCTCCATAATCAGTAGACAGACTTACTGGCGCGTAAGCACACAGAGCAGGGAGTGGGAGTGATGGGGTGAAAAGTGATGGATAAAGAGGGAGAAATGGCGGGGAGCCTTGGCCACGAGAGCAGAGATGAATGGGTCATACGTTCGCTCTAAGATATACAGTTTGAAGGGAGACAGATATATGAAACATGGCTGCCTTGGAGGGAGACAGGCACAGAGGAAAACAGAGACAAGGACGGATGAAACCGGCTCAGCTATGTGGTTGATTTGAGAAGGACAGAAAGACGTCAAGAGAAAGCAGAGAGGGGGGGGGGGGGGGGGGGAAGAATGATAGAAGGAGAAATGCAGAAAGTTACCACGGCGAAGGAACCATGACGAGAATCTATCATGTTTTCCCAGACAGCCCACTTTAGCCCTGAGACAGTACATTCTGACCGGACCTTTGTACGCGCACACACACACACACACACACACTACAACATACATCAGTGGGCTGGAAACGAGCCGCGTGATAAATTCTGAACACAAAACATTTTGTCCAAAAGATTTAACATCTAATTCAAGTCTGACAGCTCCCTCCATCTCCACTGCCGGGGCGGTTACATTGATCTCCACGCCACGGCCTTGGACTCCTCAGATAGTCTCTCTCTCACACACACACACACACACACACACACACACACACACACACACACACACACACACACACACACACACACACACACACACACACACACACACACACACACACACACACACACACACACAGACAGACAGACAGAAAAGAGACTACTCAGACCAAGAACAGGTTCACACAAGCAGCCAGAGCTCTTTGATGCAGAGTAAGAAGAAGCTCTCAGGTGTAAACTACGACATGTTTTCTCTTTAAAAACGCAGTTTTATAACTAAAGTAAATCTCCGTCCACACTACCAGGTCTCAACATGCATATCACATGACCAGGGCCGATAAAGCCTCTGGACACGAGAATTGCCACAAAGCGCTTGAATTGTATCTTGCTTTCCGCGCATAGGCGGTAGTAACAGACTGTATATAGGAAGTGGACGTAGTCGCCGTGATGTCACTCATTGGCTTGTGGCCTGATGTTTAGAGCCTCGAGTTCGGCGTTTTGGCGGTCGCCATCTTGGCCATATCTGGACTGAGGAGGAGCGACGTAGAGACGCCGTCTACGTCTCTGGTAGAGACCTGTCAATCGCAGTAAGCCCCGCCCTAAAGCATCCCCTGCTTTATGGTCTGTGTGACTCTAAATGGACCATCATGTACTAAATGAACATCATGCTGTATTGAAGAAGACTTGAAACTAGAGATTGAGACATAAACTCATGTTTACAATGTTTACTGAGGGAATAAATCAAGAGAGAAGTAGAGTCATGTTCTATAGACTTCTATACAACCAGAGGAGTCGCCCCCGGTGGACACTAGAGAGAATGCAGCTTTAAGGGACTTCAGCATCGGCTTCACTTTGCAGAATCGGAGGTTGCCGTTTGGTAGAAGTATTACAAAATGCAGATGTTAAGCGCCCAACAGCTGCTAGCACAAACAACAAGGTCAGCAACAGGTTCTAGAACGTTGGTGTAATGTGGACGCTGGACGTAAATGTAGTAAAAGTTTGCGTTTTAAAACTGAAAAGTGCGGTATGTCATATGTGAAGTGGCCAAATCACTTCCTCAGTGGGCTTAACATCCCCTCCCCTCTGTTTCCTTTCCTCGCTCCTTCAACCCTTGCTTCTGCTCCCTGGGGAGTCTTCAGGTCTCCTCTGCCGGGAAGACCATTTGGAAGAGATGCTACAAGTAATCAATGTATTGTGTTTGCTTTGACATCCGTTCGTGCTTAAATAACCTGCTCAGGGACTACGGAACGAAAATGATCTCTCCAGCTAATGTGAACTGTCCCTGGTAAACAAATGATAAACAGAAGTAAACACTGGTCTTTGCAGCATTGTTGACAGGTCAATAAGGAAGCTTTGCATGTGCACTAACAGGCCAAACACGCACAATACAATGAAAACAACTCTCTCAGAGAGAGTCACAGTTAATGTGAAGCAGCTGTGTACGGCTGCAGGAGATGTGCGTTTACTGTCCAGAGTCCTTGGCGCAACGAGCCAAAAAACATGAACTCTGACCTCTGATTCCGTCAGAGAGACAGGCGGAGAGTTGCGGCAGCGAGGACGAAGAGGAACGGGATCGGCGGTCGCTGTGATTCTTCAAGCTAATGGATTGCAATGGGTTAGATGATGAGTTGGCTGGACGCCCTGCAGCCGGTTCAGCTGCAGCCTCAGGAGGGTGTTTACTGGGAGGACGTTGCCTGGACTCCTCGCTCCGGGACGACAGCCCAGCGGTGCAGAGGCCGGGGCAAACACTGACAGCGGCAACTCATCACCGGGTGTGCACAGGACCGAGTCAACACGCGTGTGTGTGGGTGTGTGTGGATGCAATGTTTGAAGGGAGAAAGAAATCGAGCACGGAGCCTCAAATTGTTCGGCACCAACTGAGAAACCAAACTAGAATTTCTGTAATTCTCCCCCCGACCAGTTGTTGAAGTTTCCGTCCATTTCCGTCCCAAATTTTCCATTTCGATTTCCATTTTTGTTCCCCTCCAGACGGTCCTCGAATGTCCCGTTCACAAGATTGGAGCAGATGGACGGACAACTTGAAACATAACGATTCCGGACAAACACATAAATTAATTCATTTATATCGGTGAAATCAGTGTCCAATTGGTTCGTCTTATCAAACACGCTATGCTGGACCCAAGAGGTTGTTGTTGTTGTCACAGGACTCTCTCTTTAACGTGACTTCATGCAGGCTGTGGTGTTTGCTTCTCTTTTGATCAGGTACAACGTCAGTGAAGACCTCGAGTACCAGGAGTCATTATCAGCACGAGCACGCAAACATTTCAAACCGTGCCCGATAGTGAGAGGCGTGCAATCAATGCAAGCAGGTGTGTGTGTGTGCACACGCAGACCTGCACACACCACACATACACACCCTCCCCCCCCACACACCCCCCCCCCCCTGCAGGTCTTGGGGGACCATGTCAGGACACATTAGTGACAGCACCCCACACTCAACTCAAGCAAGGCAACGCCAGCCCAATTTGTTTCCCTAATAGCTGGTATATTATTCACTCAGTCACTCATTCACACACACACACACACACACACACACACACACACACACACACACACACACACACACACACACACACACTTCATTATACCAGCGTACCCTTGAGTGGGCTTCAAGTGCATCTGCTGGGGGTGCAGAGAGAGCTTGATATTAGGAGAGAGGTCACATTGTGCTGTAAACACGCTTTGTCTGCTTATTCATTTATTTACTATACGCTCTCCCTTCACACCACTCGGCTTGTCAGCAATAGAGGGCCGGAGGGGGTGTGGGGGGGGGGTGGGGGGGGGGTCCTGTGTTTGTGTGTCCGCAGTTTGGAAACACTTTGGGTGATGGAGGCCTTAAGAACTACTTCATTTCTCAGGGACAATTCTCATTATGAGAGTATTACTGTGTTTGAATACCAGTTTGTAGATATGTGGTTATCCTGCAAAAAAAATTAAAATCTTCCTCCATGCCCCCCCCCCCCCCCCCCCCCACGTCCCCGTGTTGACTGTAGCAGCCTTGTCCCGGTATCGACCCCCCTGCTGTTTAATATTCATAAAGTCTATTTCAGCAGCTTCGTGCCGCCCTCCTCTCTGGATCCATTCTCATTGATCACCATCGGCTTTCCCGAACGCACATCGATCCCGTTTGCGCTCAAGGTCCCCCTCAAAACGCACTCGCCCCACAATTCACTTACAAATGAAGCCCCCCCCCCCCCCGCCCCGCTGCCCCCCTCAGCGTTTTCTTCAAAGAGATTATTGTTGATCTTTTTACCATTGTGCAATTACTGTTCTCGCTGGAAACCAATAAAAGTTGATGTTTTTGCGACGGAGTCCGGGCCGTGATATGAGATGTGTCACTCTGTGATATTAGTTTCGCCATCAGAAGTCAGAGATGAAGTCGTCCGGGATGGCAAGAAATAATATGACTTATTTTAGCATACATGTATCTGTTGGAGCCGATAGGAGAAGAAAAACAAACGGCATCTGATCTGAATATTCTCACTCTTACTCGCCAGCCCTCTGAGGTTAAACATCATCAAAGAGTTTATTCCAGCGTTCAGCTTCACCAACAAAATAAACGATGCGCCGTCATTCCTGATATCCAACAAAATCATTTCACATGCGATCCACTTGATCATGGAGGAGGATTAAAGACACGCAAAGCGTCAGGAAGTGGAGCCGCACGAGTCCAACAAACACTGACCTTTGACCCTGGAATCCGCTGCCTGTTCCCCGTGTGAAACGAGAAGTCAACGTCGATGTTCTTCTCACGTAACTCGTGTGCGTCAGTAACGACACTTCTCCAGTTATGTTAACCCAAACCGGGACTTTCCGTAAGTTAAGGAACCCGTCGTATGAGGATACGACGGGGTTTTCACTTTGTGTTGCGTTGTTCGTTTTAACCCTTTTTTATAAACGTGGCCTGTGGTTCCTTTAACTTCTGTGTTTTATTTCTGATATATTATGACGCCATTGTTTAAGGAACAGTTCAGCCCAAAAAACCATATGTTTTTCTCTGACCTGTAATTTAAATCTAGATGTTTTGGTGTGTGTTAGTGATATCGGCCAATATAACTGGACTAAATTACTCTCAGCTTGTTGTGCTCAAAGTACGAAAAAACAAACAAACTCAACAGTCAACAATCTCTACAGCCGATAGCTCCGTGACATCAGGTAAGAGGAAGAATATGGATTTTTTGATTTTGGGGTGAACTTTCCCTTTAAGCACCCTGTGACTCGTGTCTTTAAAAAAAAAAGCGCTATAATTTACTGCTTAATATTACTCTCTTACACCATGTTTGTGTTTTGCATTGTGGAGTCGTGCACGTGTGTCGTGCACGTATAAGTGAGACGGCACTGGAGGTTATGACACTGAGCCGTCTCCAGGCAGGACTCAATTGATTTAAAGTGGTGCTTTCTGTGGAGCGATCCAGTCTAAGTACAGTAGCAGACGCTCAGCTTTCCTTTCTTTGGCTTTTTATTCATCTCTTCATTGCTCCTCTGTCTCTTTAGGGAGCCTGTGGCCGCTCGGCTGCATGGTTAATCATACCATTGTGTTAATTATCGCTTCATAGCTAGCCCCGAGCAAAGACATCACACACACACACACACACACACACAGTCTCTCACAGACGCACACATTGATACGCACTCACTGTATCTTCCTTGGCTGTCAACCAAGCTCAGATTTATTTTGTCTGGCGGAGAAATGATCCCGAACACACACTTATGTCCTATCAGAGGAAGCTGCACACACACACACACACACACACACACACACACACACACACACACACACACACACACACACACACACACACACACACACACACACACACACACACACACACACACACACACACACACGGCTGCATAATTCATTCCCCCAAATTGGGAACACCAGTTGTGTGCTCACACACAATAAACGGAGATGAATTCATCAGAAATCTCCCCAAGTGCGGCAAATATGAAAAATTGAATCATTCCACAGAATAAAAATTCATAAGGAAATGTACAAAATCAATATTTTATGCTACTTACTGTACCTATTCTTTATTACAAACCTATTCAGGAACAGGCATTAAAAATGAAAGCTGGCAGGGAAGACGGGAGAGAGGGGAGGGGAGGGGGGAGGGGGGAGGGGGGGAAAGGGGGAGGGAGAAAGGACCTGAGAGCTCAAACGCAATACTGTTTCATTCATGTTTAAAGGCACCTTCTTCTTTCTTGTTTCTCTCTGAGCCACTGAAGCCGTTTTGAAACGGGGCAGAAAGCTTTGATAGATCGAGCGTTTGGAGCAGCCGAGGCGCTGTCAACATAAATAGCGATAAAGAAGTGTGTGTGGGGGGGGGGGGGGGGGGGCTTCAAGGTTACGGCCCGTGGCGATGGCTTCCTCTGCTGCTCTACCGGTTGAATAGTTTGGCGCGTCGCAGAAAGCTTTGTTTCATGCTTCAGCACTTAAGGTGGATTTGAGACGCTCAGTGTGCCGTGTATGTTGTTGCCGGATAATCTGTTTGGTATTATTTATATTTGGCATCTCTGACAGCACTTTACGCGCTCTGGCTCTTTAACCTGCCGTTACCGATGCACTGCATTCACCCGCTGCTCTCAACCGTTGCATGAGTCGCGTCTCTGTCACGGTAACAATAGCTCATTGAATAATTCCACCTTTATGTTCATAATGCTACAACGCCGTGTTCAGGCCTTTATAGGTCAAAAATAAGTAAAACCAAGTCTGGACCTGGGGGAGTCGGGTAATATTACGCAAGAAAACCCAAAGAATTTACAAGATAAAGTCGTAGATTTACATTAAAAAACGTGGATATTCTCTGAGATTAAAGTGGTAAATTTACAAGAAAATATTCCCAAAATTGTGAGATTATAAAGTCAAATTTAAGAGTGCAAAACGGTGGCAACGCCATCCGTCTGAAGTGAGTTGCTCCTCGTTGTGTTATTATGGTAATGGTAAAGTCCTGAAAGATACATAAACACGTTTTCTCTCATGTTCTTTTATGAACGTGACACTAATATTGTAGAAGTTACAGGAAACGACTTCTACCTTTGACCACAAGAAGCCGTGTGTCTTTACACGCTAAACTCCAACGTTGAGAAGACGTTACTCAGAACACACCGCGGTAACTATGGCAACACACTTGTGCTGCTTGTGATGAACCATAGTTTATAGTCAATCATGTCCTGAAGAGGTTTCTGGGGAGAGCGACGTCAGGAATAACCGCGCTGCCTTCATAATCGTGCATGCTTTCCTCGAAATTTGCCATTTTCATTTCGGAGAATATCAAAGTTTTTCCCATCAATTTATGACTTTAATCTCGGAAATTCAGAGTTTTTTCTCAGAATGTTACCCGCCCGTCCCGCCTCCGTCATTATATTTTTCTCAACCTGCAATGAAAGGCTCTAGTACTCGGCCATATTATCCATTGCTCAATTAAACATGTTGTCATTCTTTGGGGCCAGAACACTTAAAGTCACATGACGGCGTAATAAGCGAGGAGCCGTTAACTCGAAGATGGAAGAATGTGAAGCAGCCTGACGAGTGACAGAAACATCCGTGTGGGTTTTGTTTGGATGAAACCAAGGAAAATGCTTCAAGCCCACCGCAGCTGAGGCCAACTGTTGCACAGCAGCGGTGGCCATGTTGTTTGGACTCATTATTTGTGATGGCTGGTCATGTGAGGATACAGCCCAGCATGTGTTAAAGGGTTAGCTTCACCACATGGTGTTTGTTCCCTTGTGATGTTTCCATATCATAAGTGTATCAGTGTCCAGTGCAAGCAACAATATCCGTCTTTTCTTCTCTGATTTGAGAGTCTGTAGCAGATAACTCGGTACGAGCAGCAACGCTGCTGTTTCTCTGGTTGTTTGGTGCCCAGTGCTGCTGTTTCCATTGTGGTGCACTTAGTTGTTTTACATGAATGTTGACTGTGGGTTACATGGGAGACAACACACACAGACACACACACACACAGACACACACACACACACACACACACAGATAGAGTCTTTTAAAGAAAAACCCAGAAACAGCACACAGCCGGTGAGACCGTCTCCCGGCGGACTCTAATGGAAGAAAGATGTTCCACAGAGATCCTCTCCAGACTGTTAACTCATAGCGTGACTCTCTCAGCTCCGTGTTCCTGTAACGTCTCTGCTCGTGGATGACGATCTGTCTGGATTCATGACAGATGTCAGTTATCCATTAATGACGGCTCCACAGTAACAAAACAATAAAGAAAGTTATTTGTTGGTCAGCTTCAATGTGTCAGCGTCCTGATGACAATTACTGCATTTACATGCACCAAATATTCTGTTTGTTTCCTTATATATCGACACATTCTCATCCCCAGTGAATCCCACGGCAACGACATTCTCTCCTGTGCTTGACGGGTCGACGTCCGAACACGTCGTTCACCACGTCGAAAGATGAGAAACATCAGGAGCTTCTTTGTGTCACAACACGTGGAGGACTCAGCCTCCCTCTCATTCCTTCAAACAGCTTCTCTAAAAGGTTCAGAGATGTGTTCACATCCAGAAACCTGTTGGTATGCAAGTCCTTCATGGTGTTTAACAGCAGGAGTGTTTCTCCTCCTCCTCTTCTGGACCTCATCTCTACTCCAGCTCCAACTGTTGGTTCAACCACAGAGCTGCTGGTGAACAGGAGACTCTGATAGTGAATGAGATGTGTACATGTATATATATATATATATATATACAGTATAAATGTATATATATATAGTATATACTGTATAGTGAATGAGCTGTACACATGTCCAGAGAATGATCCTAAAATATGAACAATATCAACACATCACATGTTTTAGTCAGTGATCCATTTGGAATTAGACCTAATGTCGGATATCCAAACAGAATATGATGTTCACATGAATCACATCAACTTCTGCACATTGTCATATTGTGAACAGTAGTGGAATGTGAGTGAGCGTGTACACGGAGTCAGTCTGAGGAGGAAGTCTGTCCCCTCCCATGAATATATTCCAGCCACTCGTCCCTCGACAAAGACACAACGTCCCCTTGGTAGCCTCCTCTCCTCTTCCTCCTCCTCCTCCTCCTCCTCTCTCCTCCCCTCCTTTGTCTCCCTCTCTCCCAGTGGAAGTGTAGTGCAGGGCCCAGGGCCCCTGCCTCTTAATTGCTGGTGAATGGAGTGTTTTCATGGGGTGTTAGGCAGGGCCCCTCCCCTGGATTACCATGCTTACACACACACACACACACACACACACACATCATGTACTCAGATACACAAATGGATTAGAGCGTGCTCACTCATGGGGAGAGGAGGTTGATTTGAGCCGACAGCAGCAGCCCATTGGAGAAAGCCCGGGCAAGCCTGCTGGATGCTCACACACACACACACACACACACACACACACACACACACACACACACACACACTAAAATAAAGAGAGAGAGAGAATGAGAGACAAGACACATCAAAGTTGCACTCACTCATGTGAACACACACACACACACACACACACACACACACACACACACACACACACACACACACACACACACACACACACACACACACACACACACACACACACACACACACACAGATGCACAATCTCAGCTCCCAGTGGAGGCCTTGTGCAGAAAACATATGGGGTGAATCATGTGTTAACAGGGAGTACTGATTAACACATCTGGAGGGAGCCGGTGGGGGGTGAGGGGGGAGGTAAGAGGGGAGGGAGGGAGGGGGGGGGGGGGGCAGATGAAGTAGGAAGAAGCGGGAGGGGCAGATAAGGAGGACGGAAGTCGGAGTAATCCTGATTCATCGAGGCTGATCAACTCTAACAGCAAACGAAGAGCAAACACGAACACAAAGCAACAAACCTGGAGACTTTACACCCCGTACACCCCGTCCCGTCCCCCCGTCCCCCCCGTGTCATGTCAGAGGCAGTCAGCTGTGCACCGAGCTCACCACATGCACATCAGTCAGACAGTCTGCCCCCAAAACACTTTAAAGCACTTTAAAGCTCTTTAAAGCTCTTTCTAACACACGCTCGTTTCCACACAGCGTGCAGCAGTGTGATGGATTTTCTACGTTCTCCATCTGACACGAGACTGAAACTTAAGTTTGTCTTTAACTTGTTAAACGACAACAACAACTTACATGAACGATGGCTGTTTACTACGTGCCCGTTTGAATCGGTTTCTGTTGTGAAATGAAGTATTGACTCTTTGGACACAGACTCTCGTCTGACTAATCGCACATCTCAACCCTCGGCAGTGATTCTCACAGACAGTATGAGTCAGAACAGGCAGTTGCAGATAATAACTGAATGCATGGAACAAGCGGGAATCGACACGCGTTGCAATGAAGAGTCACTTTTTGTTCAGTCACCTGAGCACGGTTGTTACAGACACCAGCTCTATTGTGTTGGAGGGTTGGCCCTTTACCGGTTTAGCGGTTCGCCCATCTCTTGCTTTTCATTTCGACGGCCGTGTCAACAGGTCGGATCACCTCACGGCCGGCTGCTCGTACTCGTGGTGTCCACTCCGTCATGTTGTGAGTGGAGAAACTCATTTAAAACGACTGTGAGGTCATAGCGCCCAGCCTGACTGTCGACTGTGTATTTGACGATATGGACTCGACGTTTTCCCCAAAAGATCAACGTGCAGCTACAAAAACGGTGTAAGAAACTGGATCCGCCCCCAGTGAACTCGCTGGATCCTCTCGGGTTCTATCGCGCTTTGAGAAAGCGACGGTACGATATTTGATTCTCGAGGCCGACGGAGCTGAGGGCGCTGCTCGTACGCCATCACGTCCTGCTCGGGGCTGATTCATATCTCTTCATTTTCCACAGGCCAAGAAAAACTTCCTGGAAAACGCTGAAATACACAGAGAAACCTCCGTGAACCAGGGACCCTCATGGAAAGACTGGCATCGTCTCGCTCTTATCTCGGCTTGCATCTGTATCCTGCGGTCTCGCTGCCATCCAAACAGCCCGGCGATGTGTTCAAACCACTGTGACGCCACATAAACAACAGGCTCGCCTGCGGTCACGGTCACTTTACAGCAGAATCCAGCAATCGCAACGATAAATAAATACACATGTGCAATATGTTGTGGAGCACCTGTTCAGGGCGACGTGTTGGCATTGTTGTGGCTGCTGCTGCTGCTGCTGCTGCACATGATGAGCTGAGCTCACAGACGGCAGAGTGAGGTGAAGAGGTTTGATGAATGTCATTTCAGAGGTGGACACGTTATGAGACGTTGTATTTGTACAGCTTTTGTATAAATAGTGTGTGTGCGTGCAGACGTAGTCTGCCTGTAGTTCTTTTACCCTAAAGCAGGGGATGCTTTAGGGGCGGGGCTACACGGTGATTGACAGGTCTCTACCGGAGACGTATACGGCGTCTCTACGTCGCTCCTCCTCAGTCCAGATATGGTCACTTCCTGTTCACTGGTTGCAAAGAAGCCAAGATGGCGAGAGTGAAATCGCGAAACTCGAGGTTTCATAACATCAGTGCACAAACCAACATGTGACGTCACCATGACTACGTCCACGTCTTCTTACCGTCTGTGGTTCCGGTTTTCAAGCTGTTTTTGATCCGAGATGTCAGAAATGATAATGTGCATTTAACACAGAGTGTTCCTTCCCTACAGCATGACAAACATTCACTGGTGAGCATCAGCCTTCTGCAGCAGCACTGATTTAGACACAGCACCCTCCCCCCTCCCCCCCCCCCCCTCCCTCCCGGCCAGTCGATACCTCTACATTATTCAAACTCCTCCCCCACTTAATTAGATATTTAATTGACTACCTGTAGACAGATGACTGACCCGCCTCCTGGCATAAATTCATGCAAATGACACGGCACATAACCTCCCTCCTCCCCCCCGGGGTGGATTTAATAGTACGGTCCGGTGAGGGCAGAGTTCAACGAGAGGCTGCGGGGGTCACGCCTCGTCACTGATCACTGGTCAGTCCAGTGGATCAGCTCTGAGATCAGCTCGACTCAACTTGAAGCAGTTTAGTAGGTACAGCTGAAACCAATGCAACACAACAGTCCGACGGAGCACAGTATAAATATATACTGTGTGTATATATATATATATATATATATATATATATATATACACACAGTATGTATGTATGTGTCTACATATTTAGATATATATTTACCAAATCCTGATTACTATTGCTGTCAGTATTGCTGTTATCTTTATTGTATGCCTTGTTTTCTGAGGTCTTCTGTCAGTGACTGTGACTGTGTAAGAAATGAAATAACAATAATGATAATAAAGTGGCGGTTTTGTGTTCAGGGTCAGTTTGACTCATCCGTGAGTCAGAAGCCTGAGCAGCAGCTGGTGCTGAGGCTTTGTGTGGCATCAGTCCGTGTTTCATGGAACCGGAGCCACCGGTTGATTTCTCAACCTCTGAAGAACATACCAGGAAACCGCAGGTGTCTGGGCCTCATGTATGCTAATGGGGGAGGGATCAGACGCTCTTCTCACATAATGGGGTTTGACAAAGTGAAAATTAACACAACCTCACTCCTGCTGTTGCTGTTAGAGGGGGGGGGGTTGATACGGCTTTGTCTCAGACGATGCAACGCGAGCGCACACACCTTCTGACAGATTCCACGCCAGCCGTCGTTCTCATTCTCACCCAGGACATTTACATCGTGCCCCCCCCCCCTCTTGCACCGCCTCCCCCATCTAGGTGTTTGTGTCCTCGGCGTAAACATCCCTCCTCCTCCTCCTCCTCCTCCTCCTCCCTCTTCTTCTCCAGCGACTCTGTTTGCTTCAATGGACTTTCATGACAACTCATTCCGTAAGGGTCCCTTTTTTTTCTCCCCCCCCTCCTCTCTCCTCGCTCCCCCCCTCTTTCTCCTTCACTCTCCCCAGGTGAAATATTGATGGATTTTTTATGAATAGCTATGAAAAATTCATTCAAATTCCAAAATGAAAAAGCGTAAACATTCCGCATCTGCCTATGCCTCCCGCATTCATTATCCTTCACAACATCCTCCCTCCCTCTTCCCACTCTCACCCCCCCCCCCTACCTGAAAAAAGACATGCCGCTCTGTCTCTTTTTCCGCCACTTGGCCTAATTGCTTAATTTGACCTGCTCTCTCATCAATTAAAAAGTCTGTCAGTGGCAGACGGATGGAGGATGGATCAGAGGGCCAGTCGATGGACGGATCGATGACAGAACAGCTCAATAAGTAAATGGAGATGGCCAGTGATGGGAAAAGGAAATGAGGGAAGGGAAGAAGAAGTAGAAGAGGAGAACAAATTGAACAGGCTGTCGTGGATTCTCTGACTTCATCCCACGTCGCCATTTTTCTCTTTTTCCCCACAACAGAAAACGTGTGAATGTAAAGCTGAATCGACAACAAAAGAGCATCTGCGACTATTGGAGAGGAATAAATAAATGTGGGGCCCAGAAATTCTTTTACTTTAAATACCAACGACCACATCAAAGTAAATAAGAGTCACATGAGCAGAGAGTCAACTGAGAACAGGCAGAGAGGAGGTGAGAGGGGAAGACGGGAGGCGTTTGATTTACCTCACGGTGTTCATCTGGATGCACTCTCATCTCACACACAGAACACCAGAACGCGCCACACAGCGCCACACAGAGCCACACAGCTCCCACACTGCGCCACACTGCGCCGCACCGCGCCGCACCGCGCCGCACCGCTCCACAGAGCTCCACACTGCGCCACACTGCTCCACACTGCGCCACACTGCGCCACACCGCTCCACACCGCTCCATACTGCGCCACACTGCGCCACACTGCGCCACTCAGCTCCAGCATGTATTGCAAATATGAAAAATGCATCGCGCACAAACAGAAACAATACGGCAAAAAAACGAACGCATGATGATTCACTCGACCAGGCCGACCGCGAGTCATGTTTTTGTAAACAAATATGAGTTCACTGAAACACAGTCTCGCATGAATATACGCAGATATTGGCATGAGAGCGCACACACACACACACACACACACACACCACAATTATTTTGTTATTTTCCCCTTCAACACCTTGTTTTAATTAGCTTTCTCGTGAGACTGCGACTCCGACCAATTAGGGGAGATTATCAAAGAAGGGTTTGGAGTAGGGTGCATGCCCACTCTGACTCCTGTCCCCGGGACGGGGCCAGGATGAAAGAGACCTCGGCACGCACAAACACACACACACACACACACACACACACACACACACACACACACACACACACACCACACACACACACACACACACACACACACACACACACACACAACACACACGACACACACACACTTAAAGCAAGAATATGAAGCCCGTGTCGGCGCTTGCAGTCTTATTGCGCCTCAGAATGCATAAAGAAGCAGCCACATTCATGGTCAATCATTCCGTATTGACCAGTCGCAGATGGATCACTGAGGCGGTGCAGAATGGGGTCCTTCCACTTCTGTCCCTCGAGGGGAACTAAAAAAAAAAAAACCACTCCATTGATGCAACCGCTAATGGAGACACTTGAGAACACAGAGCGAGATCACGGACTATAAAAACACACATTAGGGTGTTTGGGGTGAACGCGAGGAGCGAAGGGGAAACACTGGTGTTCTCTCATACGCCTCTTATCTCAGGACCGATCAATAAAAGCTCTTTTTGGAGTTATGTTCTGAGATCCTGATGTTTGATCAACATGCCCCCCCCGAGCAAAGCGTACCTCTATGATTACTAAGGCGTCATCGTTTATCTCTGGCGCTCTTTGCTTGGGTTTCTGCTCCAGAGCAGGAGACGCATCGGCTCAGCTCGTCTGTGACGCGGCGGTACGACGCGGCGTTTGTGTGCGTTGTGCCGAGCCGAGCCGGTCCATAACCCGATGGTAAGTTAATAGCACTCAGTGGTATTATGTGCAGCGGTGATTAGATCGGGAGCGGCCGATGGCTCGTATTGGTTTGGTCCCCCGAGGGGCTGGCTGGAAGAGCCAGGGGTCAGGGGGTCAATCGCCGCGGGATCAATGTCACTCAAAGGAGCCGTGTTACATTCAAAGACGCGACGGCTCGCGTTGAGTTGATCGAGTGTGTATGATGCCCAAATAAAGAGAGAGAGAGAGAGAGAGAGAGAGAGAGAGAGAGAGAGAGAGAGAGAGAGAGAGAGAGAGAGAGAGAGAGAGAGAGAGAGAGAGAGAGAGAGAGAGAGAGAGAGAGAGAGAGAGGAGAGAGAGAGAGAGAGATGAGAGAGAGAGAGAGAGAGAGAGAGAGAGAGAGAGAGAGAGAGAGAGAGAGAGAGAGCGAGGTACTCGGCCGGGAGGGAAAGAGACTTCCCCGGGACTTCATTAAGATAATCTGGCCACCGATACTAACAGAGTTTAGAAGAGGAGGTGAGGAGAGAGCTCCGAGATGAGATGAACACTTATTAGATCAGACCAGGCAATTGTCTTTTCGCCGCTCGGAGCAGAATTCACACTCAAACACACACACACACACACACACACACACACACACACACACACACACACACACACACAGTTAAACAGGCTCCGACACACAGCGTGGGATTGACGTGCAACGGACATCAAACACATGATCGCAACCGCAAAAATAAACATATCTAAGCAATGAATAATCAGATCAAACTCAATGTAAATCAAGACGTATTAAGATAAATAGAGGCTGTGTGTGAAGGATTACAGGTGATGTCGTCTTGAGGTCTGGTGTTACGTCCCTGAAACGGGATCATATATAAGAGTCACAGCCGGTTGTTTTCATTATCTCATGACTCGCGTCAATTATTTTTAACATCGATATATAAATAATCTTTGTCTTTAAAATGTCAGAAAGTGGTGGATATCCATTTTAATATGTCCCAGTGCTCGACGTGAGGTATGCAAGTCGAGTCTTTCATCCAACCAACTGCCCGAAACCCAAAGAATCTTTTGTTTACTGCCGCGGTGTTTCCAAGAGCTGAAACATGCCTCGCAGCCGCAGTTTTGGAAAAGTTAATATACATATACATAAATATGTGTGAAAAGTTGTGGTTGGAAAAAGAGGAAACACTCCAAAGTCCGAGTGAAAGCGAATGCCGCGAGAAGACTTTCGTTGCAGACTGATGTCTGTGTGTAGAGATGCCAACTTCTGCTCGCAGATAGAAACACAGATGAAGTGTTGACGCGCGTTTTCTTTTGGAGGAAGAATAGTAACTTGTGTTTGGGACGGATTAAACCCGACGGAACCCAAAGACCCACTTTTAGACCAGTGAAATGTAAAAAGCATCCAGTTTGGTCACAAGACATATTACGGGGAAACAAAAACAACCAACAGCCCAAGAACTTCATCGTGAAAGTTTGGAGCATTGATTCATGAAAACATTCTTTCGCTTTCGTCCGTCTTGCGCCGGTCCAAGAATTTCACCTCTAGCGGCACAATACGAAGGCCCCCGGCCGTCCCTCTTAATCATGGCCCCAGTTCAGAGAAAAACCCACAAAATAGAACCGGAGTCCGATTCTCTGAAGGATGATTCTCCTATGATCTCTGAACCAGAGCATCGGACCTGGTCTCTGGCAGTCCGAGGACTAAAACAGGGTTTTTGTCAAGACCTCCTCACCTGGGAGTGAGATCCTGCTCACCACTGAAGAGACTGAGGGTTAGGGTTATGTTGCTGGGGTTGCTGTCCTCCACCATATCTTTCCCAAACACCAGCGCCTGAGCTCAACAGAGTGAGAAAACATGACTCGGTATTTTGAACGCCATCGCTGCCATCGAACCCTCCATGTTGCATATTGGACAAACGTGGGCCGATTCACCGAGAGCCTATCAGCAAATAAATGACCTCGACTTGTGTCCATGTGACTATGAGCACATCTGAAGAACACGGGAGGAGGCAGCACTTTTGAATTCTTTATTATGTTTATTCATTGCATTGTTATTATTATTATAAGAAAGCTGCATATGAAGTGGAACGGGGTCTTTGATACCCGCTGCATTGATGTCAGCACTATTCTCGGCTAGCTGGAGGACGCACAACAACGTGAACTGTGAGGAATCAAGAAGACAAAGAGTGGAACCGAGAAAACACCACAAAGCAACCTCCACCACGCCGGGGAGGGGTTGTAATTATCTGGAAACTCATATCTCAGATTCATGGACGACTTTATTTCCTTTGTGAAAGATCTGTAGAGACACCAGTCAAGTATTGAAAGCATTAGAAGGAAACAAAGGTTGAATATCCTGCAGTTTGATTTGGCTGCAAAATATTCACTCAGATGTAGATTTTGAAGACTTCCCGTTTCGAAAGCATCTAAAAACAAATTGTCCTGTTTTGTAAATTCCCCAAACACCTAAATAACGTTTTATATTTATTTGTGACACTTTCGTGATCGTGCTCGACGCCGCAAAGTTGCAAAAAGTCGGAGGTGCACGACGACGGTGTACGGGTCGAATTCACTACTGCAGGTAAAGACTTCGCTTTACGAGTCTTTCATATCGTGCTTGGCTATGAGCGACAAAGTAAGAAGGCAGACGAGGAGGTCGCTCTCTGCGTTTCTAATCCCCCAAAATTGCTTTGTCTTTTGACAAAGCAATGTATGAGCAATCTAAGCCTGCTATTGCTGCAGAAAGTTGTCCCACAGACGGTTTATAAGAAATGGACGTAGTCGTCGTGCCGTCACCCATCGGTTTGTGGGCTGACGTTGTGGAGAGAGATTTGGCCGTCGCCATCTTTGCTTTTTTGCAACCAGTGAACAGGAAGTGATCATATTAGGACTGAGGAGTGACGTAGAGACCTGTCAATCACAGTAGCCCCGCCCCTAAAGCATCCCCTGCTTTATGGTCTGTGTGACTCTAAATGGACCATCATGTACTAAATGAACATCATGCTGTATTGAAGAAGACTTGAAACTAGAGATTGAGACATAAACTCATGTTTACAATGTTTACTGAGGGAATAAATCAAGAGAGAAGTAGAGTCATTTTCTATAGACTTCTATACAACCAGAGGAGTCGCCCCCTGGTGGACATTAGAGAGAATGCAGCTTTAACACGTGAAGCATCGGCTTCACTTTGCACAACTGAAGGTTGCCGCCTGTCCTCATACAGGAAGAGCGTTCACCCCGATTGGCTGGACGCACAAGCAAGTTGTTGTTTTTTGTCAGCGAGACACGAAAAGCGAGTACACGAGTTCCAGAGTGCCGTTAGAGGGCAAAGTCTGCGTGGAACACAACAGTGTGCTCAAAGACTACAAGAGCAAAGAGGACCGAAGGAGGGAGAACAGAGGGGAGACGGAGCGGGGGGAGGGAGCGCCACGTCGTTCTTAATCTAGTTTGTCTGTCGTAATCGTGTCAATGTCACTCTCAATCAGCCAGCCACAACTAGGGCGACACAACTTCAGCTGGATTGGCCCAAACCTCGTCTTTAAAATGACCGCTACAGGGAAGGTGTGTGTGTGTCGACGGCGAGAGGAAGATAAAAAAGAAGAAAATAGAAAGAGGGGCGGAAGACGAGACGAAGAGGGAGGAGAGTCTTCTGCAGACGATCTTAGAACGAAGGCGAGAGGGAGCACAGATTAACTTTAAACCCGTTTCTCCCCCACCAGTCTGTCTATTTCACTTAGGTCTCTTTCTTTGTTCAGATTTTTTGTCGTGCGACAGTATCGATCGGCTTCTCTTATTACACGAGAGGATGCAGAGATGTGGTGTACAGGGTGCTTGTGTGAACTCCAGTCATATTCCTGCCTGGTGGCATTGGAAACGTTTCAGCCGGCCTCGTGTTCATGGCTTTGAACCACAGACCGGCTATAAGAAGTGAACGTACTCATCGTGACGTCACTCATTTGTGGACTGATGTTTTGAAGCCTCGACTTCGGTGAGTTTGCCGTCGCCATGTTGCTTTTTTTGCAGCCAGTGAACAGGAAGTGACCATATATGGACTGAGGAGGAGTGACGTAGAGACGCCGAATACGTCTCTGGTACAAACCTGTCATAGACTTCTATACAACCAGAGGAGTCGCCCCCTGATGGCCATTAGAGAGAATGCAGCTTTAATTCACTCGGCAGAACCGGAGGTTGCTGCCTGGTTTAAAACTAAGAGTTTAAAGTGTTACTTTAAACCAGGTCAGAGCGTAAGTCCACTCACTCAAGAAGTGGGTGGGGGGGCGGAGAGATGAAGCCACGCCCCCTTCTGTATGTTTGCTCTCTGCTAATTTTCTGAAACCAGCGTAACTCCTTCTTACGGAAAGCTACTCCACTCTAGTTACTATTTTGTGCGTTTTCTTACGACAGCCAGAAAGACGTGTCAATTTCCGCTCGTTACATCCATGCGGGGGTTAGGTAACAAAACTACTTGGTTAGGTTCAGAGAAAGATGGTCTTTGGGTTAAAATAACCTAGGACACGACGTCACTGAAGTTTGCAAGTGACATGACAAACAAATGGAGAACATTGACTTCTCGTTTCACACGGGGATCCCGCCCTGTGTGTTCTATTGCGGTCTTTATACTTCCTCGTTCATGATTACATGGATAACATCCCAAAAACATTCGTGGGATATCCACAAATGAAGGTGCATTATCTTTGTAGGTTTAGCTACGAATGCGGGATGAGAACAGCTGCCCAGTGTAACGTCAGCTAGAAGAATCAAACAACTCAATGCTTCATCGTCACACTCTTGAAATGTAGATATTAACACCAGCGTTGTGTTGTGATGTGTTTCATCACAGTACAGTCAGACCATTTCATTTACAGCTTAAAAAACGTTCAAAGTGTGCAGCTACTCTTTAAATCTTGTTTGGTGAGTTTTGCTAATGATGACGCAGCAACACGGACGTCGACGACCCAAGCAGTAGGTTCACGTGCGTGCGTGCGTGCGCGTGCGTGCATGTGCGCGTGTTGCTGCTTTGGGGAAATAAGTTAGCATGCGAGAGTCTGCAGTTGCATTGAAAAGGAGAAAAGCCACAACACTGCGGTTAAACATAAACAGGGTGGATTGTTGCTAAATCTGCAAGTGTCAGCAGAACCACTTCCCTAAAAATGTGTATGAGCAACCAAAGCATCTGTGATCCCCAATAACAGTCACACTAACATCGAAGAGTATTTGTTAATAATGATTTAAAAGTTACGTGATTTTATTGTGCTCACACACACACACTCATCGCTGCAGGGCGTTTGATTATGTGGGAGATAATTCTTTTTGGTGCTGTTTTTTCTGAAAACATCTTCTCAGCCATTGATTTGAGGGATCAGTTTCTCACCACAGAATATTTACAGAGAGCCACGATCACCGCCGTGGAGTGGAGTTGGTTGTTACTGTACTCGTCTCTGTGTTCGAGCGGGCTGGACAATGTTTGTACACTGTTGGTATTTCCTCTTTGTCTCCTCTCTGCACATTCGAGGGCTTCAGTTCCAATTAGTCGAGGAAGGTTTCTTGAGCAGATTTGTGTTTTTTAATGCTTTTTTTCATGCATTTCAATCATCTTAAGAGCACATCTTTGGCAAGATTGAAAGTGGTGCTTTTGTATGTTTCTTTGTGGAGAAACTCAGTTTTACAGATCGAATCCGATTAGTCGACAGACTCCTACGAGTGTTAGTCGACTCAACATTTCTTTGTGAAAGGACAGCCGTATTGATCAGTCTGGAAGCTTTGCTGTGAGCTGCCGAGTGTTGTAGAGATGTCTGCCTTCTCTCCAGTATAATGGGACTCGATGGCTCTACATGAAGCTGCTCGGTCTGTGGATTATCTTAGTGACATCGTCACGATGTGTTGCTGAGTTTTTCAAATGCAATTATTTATTTTTTTGGCTCTTTGAGCAGCACAAGCCGAGTGACATATGGTTCCATTAAATTGGAGAGAAGGCAGACGTCTCCAACACTCGGCAACTCGCACCGGAACAACGTAAAACTGAACTGTCCCTTTAACGGAGAACACTTAAAAATAAAAAACGATTTTAAATGAGTCTGTGACTGACGGCAGTAGCTGTGGTGTGAGAATGACATGACTGTATTATTGTACTAATGTAATTATAGCGATAGAAACGTATATTGAGCTGAATTTACATAGTGAGACATTATAGTACAAGGAAAACAGTTAATACATGAATTAACTAAGTGCGGTAATTGGACGTGTTTAAGGGTCGTCAGCTACCAACACACACACACACTAAGTACCACCAGCGGATGTCTTGCGCTTCAAGTGTGCTATGAAGGTGTAATAATTGGCAATTAGGTTCAAGCTGTACATGTTTTACTCAGAATAACCCAGTCACAGGATGGCATCTATTCAGCAGGGAGACAGGAGCTTTCAGCACAAGGAGCCAACAGTGTTTTACTTCAAATGAGCAGCGGCTGACTAAAGGCTGGACGTGTTGATCCGACTTTTTCTTCCAAGTGGGAATAACCAACTCCTCGTGCACGATGATGAACGTCACTAACTTTTACTGCTGAAGTAGATACTCGTCTGTTAAAGCTGCATTCTCTCTAGTGACCACCAGGGGGCGACTCCTCTGGTTGTATAGAAGTCTATAGAAAATGACTCTACTTCTCTCTTGATTTATTCCCTCAGTAAACATTGTAAACATGAGTTTATGTCTCAATCTCTAGTTTCAAGTCTTCTTCAATACAGCATGATGTTCATTTAGTACATGATGGTCCATTTAGAGTCACACAGACCATAAAGCAGGGGATGCTTTAGGGCGGGGCTACACGCTGATTGACAGGTCGACACCAGAGACGTATACGGCGTCTCTACGTCACTCAGTCCAGATATGATCACTTCCTGTTCATTGGCTCAAACAAATACAACATGCCGACTTCCGTATTCCAAGATGGCGACGACCAAATCGCTGAACGCTTTAAAACATCAGTTCACAAACCAATGGGTGACGTCACAATAACTACGTCCACTTCTGACATACAGTCTGTGGGAATAACAGAGGTTCATGCAACAAGCAACAGAAGGTGCAGTCGGCAGCTTTGTCACTTGGAAACACAAAACGGCAAAGTTATCAAGTAAAAGCGCAGCGTCAGCAGATTACAGTGGTCTCCCGAACATTGTGCTATCAATTTGTTCAGTGTATTTCATAATATAATGCAATGCGCATGTTAGAATTGTACATTAAACATCATATTTTGACAATGATAGTGCTACAGTAGAGCACCATGGTGCAGTGCCAACGCTCCATTCTTGTGTAAAGCTCTGGATTGGTCAGATCATAGCACAGGGGTGAGTCAGCCAATAACAGAGCAGAACACAGTCGAGATAAAGACGCAGGCTTAAAGCCGGTGAGAAGCAGGACGGCAAAAACTTTTTTATTTATTTTTTTTTAAATCAGGCATTGGATCAATTTGGTGACTAACTAACCCGGCAACGGGTCCAAATGAACCTCCAACTGGCCTCCAGCCATTGGGCAATCCTTATCGTTGAACTCTGCATCAGTGCTGTCTGTTGTGGCCCACTGCTGCACAACATATGGTCCGAGGCTTTTCATCTCTCCGGGGATGAAACACCCACACAAACACATGCACAGACTTATTCACACACACACACACACACACTAGTATCAATGCAGAGAGAAACAGAAAGAGCGAGTGAGCGAGAGGAGGAACTGCAGACAGAGATGCCAAAATAGGAACTAAGGACACGCACACGCCCGTCTTCAGAAGAAACATTAAACCAAAAAAAGCAAAACAAAGCCGCCCTGAGTGACAGACCGGATGAATAAAACATGCTTTCAGGGCGACCCCTCTCTGGCGAGCCTCGCTCCTCAGAAATATTGTACACCGGGAAATATTCCCAGGAGGCCCCAGCAACAGGGCCCTGTGAATGATGACCACCTCCAGCTTAAGTGAAGGTTTGTCCTCACAGTTATTCTCCTTCACGCTCCTCTAGTGAGGAACCCCCTGATTCCAGGTACAGGTCAACAACATGCAGGGTATCTATGTAATGAAGTAAACATTTAGTAAACGTCATAATACTCATGGACGTGTGTCCCATTCTCACGCACAGCCTGGAGTCCATGCTTTGGACAACATTTCTGAAGACAACGGGCTTCGCAACTTTCATGATTTTGATGTTGTCTTCCGGTTTACCGAGCTCATGAAAGCCTCCATTTTAAACAATGAAGGGCAAAAAAAAAAAGGTTTGGTTTCTCACAGGCGGCAACCTCCGGTTCTGAAAAGTGAAGCCAATGCGGAAGAGTCTTAAAGCTGCATTCTCTCTAATGTCCACCAGGGGGTGACTCCTCTGGTTGTATAGAAGTCTATAGAAAATGACTCTACTTCTCTCTTGATTTATTCCCTCAGTAAACATTGTAAACATGAGTTTATGTCTCAATCTCTAGTTTCAAGTCTCCTTCAACACAGCATGATGTTCATTTAGTACATTATGGTCCAATAAGGTCACTTCCTGTTCACTGGTTGCAAAAAGTCAAAATGACAGTTCAGCCAGTTCATTGGCTTGGGGGTCGCCACTAGGTTTTGTTTTTTGTTGTATTTTTGTTGTTGGTTTTTGTGTTTTGTTTGTTTATATCTAAAGCAAAAGAACAATAAAAATGTCAATCACACAAAAAGCCAAATGACAAACTCGTACAAATGTATACGAGGCGAAACCAAAAATATATGAACGCCACAAACACAGAAAATACCGACACTCTCAGAAACACACACACACACACACACACACACACACACACACACACACACACACACACACACACACACACACACACACACACACACAGAGTCCTTTCCACACTCAATTCCTCTCTGCTCTAAATCAAGGCTCAGCCGGGCTAATGCATGGATCCATACTGCTCTGGGTGAATTAACGTTAGTAATAAGATATCATGGCTCTGATTGATCCTCTATTTCCATGTCCACGCCATAAAATGACCCGAGCCCGGCCACAGCACGCCATCACTCTCACGCTGCATTGATTCCGCTCTGGACTGCGGTGGACTGAGTTTGAGCTCCAGGAGGAGGGTGTATGGCTGGAAGTGGGCATGGGACGGGAGCTACTCAGACATGAGGGGGGTGGGGCTATGCTGTGATGCTCCAGCTGTGGTTGGGTGGTGCAACAAAGATCATTAAATAATACATTTATTTTTGTTGTTTTAATCATAAACTGAAAATAAAGCTAAACTCGGGGATCATGGGATAGCTTGCGTGTCCGTGAGTGAGTGTGCACCTCTGTGTCTGTCCACGGCTAATCTTGCAACCTGCCGCAGCAAACTGCATCATATTTGTAGCCAGTTATGTCTGCAAGCTCATGGAGCTGTTTTATACTCACTACTGTTAACCAGCACCTGGCCAGGCCGCTACTCTGCGGCCAGAGACACAGTGCGGGAAAACAGTTTGCTGACTTTGAGGGTTTTGGACTGTGCATTCGTGCTAACAGAACTATCTATACACACGCTGCTGTTACAGCTCGGCGAGTTTACTTTTGTTTTTAGAAAGATTGTATGAATTGCATTTCAGACATTTGGTAGAGACAACTCCCGGCCAGTTGATTTAAATACTTTTTACACCGGCTTTGAAGCCACCAACAGAGCCAGCTAGTAGGACCTCGCCTCCCCCAGCAAGCGATGAAGCCCTGAAAACATTCACGTACTCGAGGAGAGCACACACCAGCAGCCTACAGCAACATCTCCCCGGCTCAGACTGTTGTGTCATCACGCTTATAATCGGCCACCATCACCATCAAAGCACCGAAAAGGCCTCTAACAACCCGTCTCAATGATTACCGCACCGTGGGACTTACCTTCGTTGTAATGAAGTGCTTGGAGCGGTTATTCAAAGCACACATCAATGCCTCCATCACATCGGACCCGCACCGGTACGCTGCCACCCATCTGGTTCTGTGCCGCCTGAAGAACAAGAACACAGAGACATGGATGACGTTCATTGGCTTCAGCTCCACCTTCAACATGATCATTCTCCTGACCCCGACAAATGAACTGCACTCCCTCGGACTGAGCGACTCAATGTGAAATTGGATTCTTGACTTTTTCAGCAACAGAGTCGAAATCCACACCTGGACATCGCTCACTGGGAACACTGGAGCACCCCAGGGCTGTGTACTAAGCCCAATGCTGTTTAAACAACACCGCAACCATGGGGATCACGACAAACAACGATGAATTGGCATTTAGGGAGAAGTTAAGACTGCATGAAGTCTGGTGCCAGCCACACCTTTCTCTTAATACCAACAATAGATTCATACCAACTATCAGGTTGATCAGATCCTATTGATCCAGAGCAGCGTTGGTAGTCTGTCTGAGGTAAACTGTTGTATAGTCGAAGATACTTTCAAATATTTTAGTAAGTTTCCTTTCAGTAAAATGTTCTGAGTGAATTTGAGTTCCCTCTGGTAAACAGTACAGTGCATATGTCTAAGGCTTTTATTGTGAAAGGTAAGAACAGAAGGAGTGGACCTTGGTCGGTGCTGCCTTTGTCAATGTTGAAAGGAGGAATAAAGTTTGCCGTCTCCCCCCCCCCCACCTTGGCCCTCTAAACTGAAAGATGCATTAAGCAGCTGGCTGCGTCATAAAAACCACCACTCTTAATTATGGTTGTTAGTATTATCATATGACCATTATATGATAACATGTCATTATATTGCTATTTTTAATTATTATTAGGATATTGCTGTTGAAGTATATATTTATTTATTACCCCTGCAAAAGTTCCATTACATCTTTTATCTTTCCGCCACACATCTCATAGACTTATACAAACACACACACACACACGCAAACACCGACACTATGTGACCCAATGTAATTGTACTCTATAGTCCCGGACTCTTACTCATGTCAATGTCACTATATGTATAAGAATAAATAAAATAAAACACATATATATATATATATATCTCTATATATATCTATATATATATCTCTATATATATATATATATCTCTATATATATCTATATATATATATATATCTCTATATATATATATATATATATATATATATATATATATATATATATATATATATCTATATCTATATCTATATCTATCTATCTATCTATCTATCTATATATATATATATATATATATATGTTTAAAAGACCTCACCCACCCCACCCACTAACTGTTCGGCCCTCTACCTTCTGGCAGAAGGCTGTGCAGCATCTGTGCCGACACCACCTGGCTCAGAAACAGCTTCTCCTCCGAGGCTGACCGGATGCTGAACAGCCAAACTCACAGCAGACGAGTTGGACAGTCCTGCTACCCACCAATCATCATTCCCGCTATTGTCTACAATATATAAATTGCTGCTGTTTCTCTAAACATGTTTGTCTCTTGCCCGGCGGCCTTGGGTGCACCGCATTTCGTTCCTTTTTCTTGAAATGCCCGTAATGAGAAGTATGACAACAAACTCACTTTAACTTAACTTCTTTAGATTTCTGAGAAAACAAATCAGGAAGTGATTATTCTGAGACTTTGTTAAAGGACAAGATACGGCAGTGACAGCGAGGCTGAGGTTGAGGATGCCCAACGTTGGCGCTGTGGTTCCGAGTGAAATCTTCAGCGAGGACCGATCCATCGACCACTAATGAGCCTCTTATACTGCCGGCTTCTTCCAAAACACATCAACACGGAGCCGGAAAGAAAGGAAGACGAGGAGACCGAACGACCCATTTTCATATTGTCCGAGCAGCCGCAGGCGGAGGGATTCACCCGGCGTCGTCACACGCCAACTCGCCTGATGACAGAGCAGAAGTCATTGAAACCATGTGAGGTTGTTTCAGGGGAGCGGATTGTTCCAGGAAACTAGTCACTGTCAGAGTCTCTGGTCGGGGTTTCAGGACATGCCATTGATTTGAAAACCAGCGGAGGGATAAGTCACAATCACGCTAGACCCCACTGGACAAGGACCGGCTGGATGTAGACCTGCCACACACACACACACACACACACACACACACACACACAGTCATACAAACACATTCCTGCCTGTCTGAATTACATGCTGGACAATATCCCACGGTCATTAAAACCAGATTGCTTTGAAGACACAGACACCACGCAAACACACACATGATCTCTCTCTCTCGCGCACACACACCCCCACACACACACACCCCCACACACACACACACGCACACACATGTACCTATTGCTCAGAGGCTGAATTGTTTTGTTTCCACTGTATAGTCTGTGTGTCTGTTCACATGGCACACAGACTTATCTGACAAGTCAACTGGCTGCTGTTGGAAAACAGGAAATACAAACCAATTGGCAGACGAGACAGACAGACAGCAGATGCAGACAGACAACAAACACAGACAGGCGGACACGTGCACATGGCAGCAGGCACGGAGTGAGTAATACGGGATTAATATCAACCAGGTGAAAGACAAGAGTCACAAGTGGTGGGAACGGTGCTGGATAAGCGAGCTCAACGGGCCAAAGCAATAATCCCGTGGGAGCTTATTCTAAAAGAAAAGAATGTGCAGAAGTGAAGAGAGACAAATCGCTTTTTGATCCGGTTTGAATTGTGCCTTGAATTACACACCCGTCAATTTAAAAGATGAGTTTGCAGGTAAAGATAGTCTCAGTTTGGCATTATGTAGTTTTGTGTGAAACCACTCAGTGAACTTCATGTCTCGTTTCGCACAATGTTCATCAAAACCAACATGGCCGTTAGCTTGGCTAGCTAGCTGACTTAGCTGCGGATCGTTATCTTACCCGATGTGTTTTTTTATCAGCCGGGAAGAGAAATCAGTGAGTGAGACCTCGTTGTTGTTGGTGAGAGAACATCCTGACACCAAACACGGCGCTTCAGAGAGAGAGACGTCACTTCATCCCAATTTTGGGCGTGCCGTCTTTCTAACTACGCATTTTCACAGTCTTGAACGTCAACATTTTTACAACAAAATGCTGCTTTCTACGCGTGGCAAATTATCTTTTAAGTTGACAAACAAGAGAGAAGTAATTTTCTCATAGACTTCTATACAACCAGAGGAGTCGCCCCCTGGTGGACACTAGCGAGAATGCAGCTTTAAGACTCTTCCGCATCGGCTTTACTCTGCAGAACCGGAGGTTGCCGCCTGAGATACAAATGCGCTAACACAGCGGTACCTTTGAGACGAAGCCAGGTGTGATCTCCCTCCCATCCCTCCCCCTCTCTCTCCCACACACACACTCACATTCCTGCCTATCGTTACAGACAACAGCAGAGGCAGAACAAAAGGCATCACCATGTTCACATTAGTGAGCCAACAGGACTATTTTTATATTTTACTGAGTCACAAAGAGCCTTCTCCCAGCAGCATGTCGCTATTCTCATATCAAAGCTGCGTTTATAGCAGACAAAGCTTTGAAAGTGGGCCACGGCTCATAAAACGCCTTTATGTCCCTCGCCGGTACACTAAAAAAGAAAAGAAACCCAGAAACAATGCATTTTAAGTCTGCAATGGAACTAGTGCGTGTGTCAGTGTGCTTATTATGTGTGTGAGAAAGAGTGTGCGTCTCCCTGCAAGTGTGTTGCCTGTGCCCCCCCCCCCCCTTGTGTGTTTAGATGTGTGTAGGTGTTGTTGATTTAATTCCCTCCACTAACATTGTTCTTTTCCGATCTTTTTTTTTTTCTCCGGCTGACAGAATGTGGTGCAGCCTTAACACTCCGCTAACAACCCTGGCTTCCTGAATCGCGTGTAACCTAATCACTAACACCATCTGTTAATTATGTTAATACAAAAACGCCTTGGCTGCCATTCACATCCATTCTCTGAACTAGCACCCTCTCCCCGTGCCTGCTCCTCTTTCTCTTGTCCAATCCTTCACCATCATCGCAGGCTCCCGCTTTTCTATTCTCTTAAAACCGTGTCTTTCTTATCCTTTCTAATTCTATCTCCTCACTTCCCCGCTGTGTGTTTTTTTTATCATCCTTGCTAATCCTTTACATCGGTGCTATTCTCCATCATCCACTCCTTTATTCGTGCCATCAGCCTCCCTCCAAATGCCGTCACAGTTTTTTGTTTTTTTTCCAACTCTTCCATGTACTCCCATCAAAAAAGAATCTCAAACTCTTAATTCCTCCTCCTCACAATCCGATCAGCCCTCACACCCCAGCCTGCTGTCCCTGGTGAGTCAGAGGCTGGAAATCCCCAGAGAGGCTTTTTGTCTGAAGCCAACTTATTTGGGTGAGCGATATCGATCCACTTTTCCCTTCTCCAATTGTTATTCGCTATGCTAATCTGCATTAAAAAAATAGCGACGCATAATCAGAGGTATCAGCAGGCCTGATGGCATTGGGACCGTCCCCAGGGGAGACCCCCCCCCCCCACCAATGTTCAAGCCTGGGGATGATGTGGGCAGTTTGCCCAGGAGGAGCAATGCATAGAGAGGCACGACGCCCAGAGTCAACCATCTGCTTGACTCAAGAGATAAACAACGAAATAAAGTAGTCAAGGAACGTTGATACCCACATGTGTGACCGGGCGCTAATGATTAAAGTTGAGACAAAGTGAAGTGCAGTATTTTTCACGTGAGTTCATGTACTGTATATAAGAAGTGGTTTGTTGATGCCGTTTTGAAGCCTTGAGTTCGGCATTTTGGCCGTCGCCATCTTGTTTTTTTGCAGCCAGAAGTGACACGAGAGGGCGGAGCTAAGTACAACCAAACGCTGAATTCGACATTTTTTAGGGGACCAAAATGTTACAATAAACTTTCATGAAGTGAAAACACACTCTGTGAAAGAGTTAAACGAAAACACGGACAACTCCCAGACCGGACAACGCTGTGGTAGAGACCTGTCAATCACTGTGTAGCCCCGCCCTAAAATGAAAAGTCAAATGCTTTTTTAAGGAAATGTGAAGCCAGCAACACCGAGTCCGATTGTTAATGTCCTGAGAGTGGAGGGGCTTTCACACCACCACCTTCACCATAATAAAGAAACAAAAATATCACCATTCAGCCTCTTCAGTTCCCAGTGTCCAATCCAGCCACACACACACACACACAAACCTCTTTCACACACACACACATACAAGCAGCCACACCTCACACACACAGCAGCCACACATGCAAACACTCAGCAGCCCCCGATGCCCCGGCCTCCCACCGCTGGTTGAGCGAGGGCCGCCGCTCGGGTGAAGCCCGGAGTTTTCTTGCACTTGGCTGTGAGCGTTATTTATTCTGCGAGTGCCGCGCGGTGAGAGGTGCATGCTGGGAGGTCGGAGGAGCGGTTGGTGCAGGATCACTGAGCAGATCTACCGTACTGACACGGCGGAGAGGGGACGAGAGTTCTTGAGTATTGGTCCGGAGTTCACGGTTCTGCTGTCGGTACTTTCTTAGTTCCTGAGTGAGACGTCCTCGTCTCAGACGTCCTCTCTCTGTCTCTCTCTCTGTCTCCTCTCAGCACAGCGTGAGACTCACATCATGATCAGAGAGAACTCTGGTCGTCTCAAACACAATAAAACCTTCACAAGTAAGTCCATCACAACATGTGACCAACAAGCAGAACATCAGTCTGTCTGTGGAGCAGCCGTCAGGTAACGGCGGTGATGTCATACGGTAGTGATGTCATACGAAGTTTGATCAGAAGAACAGGATCATCAATGAGAGATGATCAATGAGATCATTGTTTAGATGAGAATGTAGTTTAAAGATTTTAGAACTTCTTGTGTTGCTGCTCAAGAAAGACTTTTTGTTTACATACGAGAATAATGAAGAAATGTGGATCGTTTTCTTAATTAATCGTCTTTTTTTCTCACAAAATAACCAAAAAGAACCGATAAGAGTATCGATAAGGAACCGAACTGATCAGCAGAATCAATAAAGAGCACGAGCATGAATAAAAGCCTCACGATACCCGTCCCTCGTCCTCTACTTCACGCAGTGCAGTGTTTCTACTGTTTAAGCATCAGTGTTGCCACTGAAGACAAGTTGAAGTCGGGGCCGGGGCCCCTGTGGCCCCTGTGGCCCCTCCCTCGGGTGTAAGGTGAGGAACACCAGGGTGAGGGAGAGGACGGCTCCCCAACAAACAGCTGCCAGCCTGTAGGACGCCGCGGTGCCCCTCTGGGCCAAGGTGAAGCGGGTCGGCAGAGAGAACGGGGGGGCCAAGGTTGAGCCCACATGAGGAGACTCTGGAGGAGGCAGCGTCGCCTTCTCCACTGGGCCTCCATCTGTCTGCCCCCCCCCGATCCTCCACCTTTAACTTTCTTTCATTCAGGAAATCCCTAACTTTTCTCATGTATCCTTACGAACTGATACATGAAGTAGGTATTAGTACAAATAGGTCGTAATTATCACATCTGCTATGACGCAGAGCATCTGTCGCCATTAAGTGGAAGAGGAGCAGCTAATTATGCAACGACACTGCCGTCTGTGCCTTCTGATGGCTGCAAAGACGGTAACGTCATTGCAGAAGCACGTGGTGGTGCGCCTGAGGAGACATCATACCGGACGATGGTTTCACGGGCAACAATATGTTCCTGTGATTTCATACTCGGACTGTAAATAAGAAGTGACGTGATTTGTTGATGACGTTTTCAAGCCTCAAGTTTGGCATTTTGGCCGTCGCCATCTTGTTTTTTTTGCATCCAGAATTGACATGAGAGGGCGGAGCTAAGTACAACACTTTTTAGGCGACCGAAATGTTACAATTAACTTTCATGAAGTAAAAAATACATCGTGAAATGGTTAAAGACGAAAACACAGACAACTTCCAGACTGAACAACAGTGGTAGCGACCTGTCAATCAGCGTGTAGCCCCGCCCTAAAGCATCCCCTGCTTTATGGTCTGTGTGACTCTAAATGGACCATCATGTACTAAATGAACATCATGCTGTATTGAAGAAGACTTGAAACTAGAGATTGAGACATAAACTCATGTTTACAATGTTTACTGAGGGAATAAATCAAGAGAGAAGTAGAGTCATTTTCTATAGACTTCTATACAACCAGAGGAGTCGCCCCCTGGTGGACACTAGAGAGAATGCAGGTTTGATTGAGAACAAAAATTATAATCAATTTATCATTTAAAAATGTCTGTAACATTTCACTCCTATAAAATTCTCAGACTCACAATTGAAAGTTTTTTAAAATATTTTTTTCCCAAATCATCATAAACACTCTTGGAGGCACTACAAGGGTTAAATAGGCCGGAGCCAAACTTTACCGCAAAGTGTGCAGCAAAAATGTGGTGATTCTCTTGAGTCTAAACAATATGGAATATTCTGAGTACACGATACCTCGTGCAGCCTTGGACGCCGTAGTTGCGCTCGTTAGAAGTGAGCATATGTTACAGGTGGTGTGGAAAAGCGGCAGCGAGTTTTGGCAGCGGAGCGTTCGTGGGAATCTGCTGCCAGGGTGAGAGCGCCGGTGCCAAGGTGAAACCTGAGTGTGTCCATACAGCTGAGCTCCTCAGCCCAACACACACACACACACACACACACACACACACACACACACACACACACACACACACACACACACACTGAAACAATGCAGAGAAACAAGAAGAATCTGAGCCACTCAAAATGACAGTACATCCAGAACATTCCTTATCTCGTGAGAAATAAATAAATGTATTCGGCTATAAATATCCTTGGGTTCATGTTCACAGAGTGGGATAATGTGGACCATAGTGTGTGTGTGTGTGTGTGTGTGTGTGTGTGTGTGTGTGAGTGAGTGATGTGGTGATACGGCAGCTGTATTATCTGGCGCATGTGTAGGTTTATCGTGCCTGTATGATAAATGGCAGCCAGACATCGGGTTAAGAGGCAGGGCGGCCCACATGGACTACTGTTTGTGCTCTGCTGTTTGCAGACATGACACATGACCCTACACACACACACACACACACACACACACACCGACGTGTTTTTAAAGTGAACTGCTAGGACTATCATGTTTTGCTTTTTGGCATTTTTCTATGCACTTCCCTTCGTTTTTTCTTTTGATCCCGTTTCCCCTCATCTGTCCTGACTGAGTGCATTTTTACTGGAAGAGTAATTTTACCAGGTGAGGTAGTGTGTGAGTGTGGGTGGTAGAGGGTGATGGAGTTTTTTTTTTTTTTTTAAAGGGTGAGCTGAAGGGTGTCTTCTGTCTACCACATCCTCCTTCCTGATCCAGGAAAACACGCAGGGTTCCAGGACTCCGCCCCCCCCCCCCCTCCCTCCCAGTCTGCCAGCCCCATCCTCAGCCAGGGACTTTCCAGAGCTGCCCTGCCCAGCTGAGGAGCGCGCTAGTCAGCCTCGGTCAGGCTGCTGCACCCTGTGTGGGGCTCTCATGTGAAATAGCAGGATGTATAGTCACATAGAGCCAAAGTATGTTAGCCTTTCATCGTGACTATCAAAGAGAGCTCAAATAAAAGCACACTTGGGGAGATTAAAAGGAGTAAAAAAAAAAAAAAAAGGTGGTTAATAACTAAATACTTACTAGATCAAAAAGTATTAGGTTAGTCTGTCTAATAAAACCCCTGCAGAGGCTGGTGTGATTCAGCACTACAGGTGTGATCCCAGATCTGAACCGCTGGATGTCAAAGCCTTCGTGATAAACTCCCGTCATAAACAAAACTGTAAAACCCAGATTATACGGCTGACCTTCTCCCATTTACAACTCCTGGGTGATCTCACATTCACTCACACAGCTGAAAATCAAAACGCCTTTATTGGGCGGTAAAAGGAGAGCGAGTGCTTCCATATACTTTTCAATTGACCCTCCACTAAGCTCCGCCCCTCAAAAGGTAGCATCGCGCAGCACCGACCAGGGTCAGGACCTGCTCCGTATACGCTCACGTCATCGTTTCTTCATTGATCGGACTGGTTTAGTGGATTTGGAGCTCGTCGTGGTGAAACGTTAATAATGATACTCGTTACTTGGAGACAGTGGAAGGACATGTACGTTTCTAAAACGCTACGTTTCCACCCGGCGGCAAACCTCCTGTTCTGCCGAGTGAAACCAGTGCTTCACGTGTTAAAGCTGCATTCTCTCTAGTGTCCACCAGGGGGCGACTCCTCTGGTTGTATAGAAGTCTATAGAAAATGACTCTACTTCTCTCTTGATTTATTCCCTCAGTAAACATTGTAAACATGAGTTTATGTCTCAATCTCTAGTTTCAAGTCTTCTTCAATACAGCATGATGTTCATTTAGTACATGATGGTCCATTTAGAGTCACACAGACCATAAAGCAGGGGATGCTTTAGGGCGGGGCTACACGCTGATTGACAGGTCGCTGTCGCTACAGAGACGTATCCGTCACGCTACGTCACTTCTCTGTATTCCAAACAACATGGCGATGGCGAAATAGCCAAAGTCAAGGCTTCAAAACATCAGTCCACAAACCAGTGGATGACTTCGTCCACTTCTTATAGTCTGTGGTTTCTAGAGACCTGTGGAGCTAACATTAGCACTTAGCACATCATTAACTCGTGTTAGCACTTCGATGCTACTTTTCTATGCTTCATCTTTTTAACCTGCTTTCACCGCAGAATCAGTTTAACATCGTGGATTCATCCTTCTGCCTGCTTCTCTCCGATGACATAGAAGGTATCTATTGTATACTTAGTGAGTGCAGTTAGTGACAGTGTGGGCTTCATGTAAGCAAAGGGTCAATTCGATGTGATCCAATCAGCAGCCTTCATGAACAGATGTGTTGAGCTAATTTCCCACTGAAATAGAACCATCTGATCCATTTCTGCTGATACAATTCAAGATTTCCAAACGCTCAGATGCATTTCAGACTTAATGGAATCTAATTTTAAATGAGTTTAATGCACAAAAAAGCAGCGCAAGTTAGAGTATAAACTGAACAAACAAAAGTATCCCAAGAGAGCTCAAGAGAAACATTTCACACTGAAAAGAAAAGTCAGGTTTTACCACCTTTAAGACGGGAATTGACTTTGATTCTTCAAAACGCATGACCTTTTTAAAGACCAACCACACACACACACACACACACACACACACACACACACACACACACACACACACACACACACACACACACACCACCCTGTGAAATATCACCTGACGCCAGAAACAGCTACATGGGAAAGCACCTACTTCTTAAAGAGAGTTGTGACCAAAATGAAAGCCGGCCA